>BQNB010034553.1:0-51523 GCA_026074375.1 Tanacetum coccineum
GGAAATTGTGACGGTTGTGAAGGTGATGTTGTTGTTGTAAATTCACTTGGCTCTTGAACTACAACCCCTTTAGCCTTGGGTCTTGTAACAGCAGTTGTAGTTGTTGTAGCAGCAATTGTAACAGCCTTGGGTTTAGCTGCTTTGATTTCTATTAAGGTTTGAGCCAGAGTCAACTCATCAATAGTTGTTGTTGTAGTACTGTCAGTAGTAACTTCAGCAGTACTAACTACAACATTAGCAGTAGTAACTACTTCACTAGTAGTAGTAACTGGATCAGTAGTACTAACATCCTTTTCAGCCATATCAACCTCTTTCTCTGCCATATCTTGTTCATTATCAAGAACACCAGTATCAAACATCAAATTATCACCATACCTCCCCTGAGTCTCATCAACTAATATAACCTTTGCATCTTGGTCAATTTCATCAATTTTTCTCCCCTGTTTGGATGCATCCTCCTGAGCACCTAAACCTTCATTTTTAGAGGAAACCACTCTCGCAGATCTACAAACCTTGTATAATCTTCTGAGCCTGTGAGTTCTTGACCCTTTCTTCTTCTCAAGCTTCTTTACTCTCCTTTTTAAGCTATCAATCTCCAGTGCTTGATTGGTCTTTGTACTCTCCGGAGCAAGAACTCGTTCGGACAGTTTTGTACAAAGTTGCATTAATTCAGTAAGTTTCAGTCTATCCTCACCACTGAGTAGTGGATCATTGGAATGTGTAGGTACACTTGCCACATTTTTAGTATCATCAATTACAGGTTTTGTTGGACCACTAAGTTGAGGATCCTCAGTGACTTTCCTCTGTTTCCATCTAGACTGTTTCTTCTGAGGTTTAGATGTTGACGGTTGAGTAGTAGTGGGTGTATGATGGGAATCAGTTGGTATCTCTGAACCTTCACCTACTTGTTCTTGAGCTTGAATAGTCATGGTTGGAAATAAAGGTGTGTCCCTACCAGAAAAGTCTTTTCCTTGCAGCTTCATGTTAGCAAAGACCTTCTTAGTGTGAGAAGGTGTAGCATAAATCTCTTTATGTTTGGACATTCCTTCAACTTGCTTATCTAGGAACACTTGCACAAACCTTGGATACATTAGAAATTTAACCTCACCCTCCAAGTTCTTCACCATATTATAAAAAATGTACTTAGAAAAGTTAAATTTTTTATTTATGGCAAGACAGATGACAGCAGAGGCCATAGTGCTACTGAATTCGTTCTAAGCAGTAGTCTTAGCACTAAGGCGTTGTAGAATTATACGGATGAGTAATTTCCATTGAGGTGAAAAGAAAGCTTTATAAAATGTAAGCTTTTCTGTAAGATTTTCATACCCCATGAGTGTCAGTTGTTCAAAAATTGTAGCATTTAGAAGACATTCAGTACCTTCAGCATCTTTTAATTGAAGATCACTTCTTATACTTGTCTTAGTGATAATCACCTTCTTCTTATCCACTAGGGCTTGAATTTGCACTTCTCCATTAATAGTTTTCACCTTTAAAGTAGCTTAGAATTGCTCAATACATGAAGTATAGATTGTGGGATTAACCATTAACGCATATTTGATAGAATGTGCGTTCAAAAAATCTACAATTTGCTCGAATCCATCACTTTCAGTGGGTTTATCTAAGAATACGACCATGTTGTGTGAACTAGCAAACTTTAGGGCAGCCATTGAAGCTGAGTTTTGATGATTAACAATGAAATTGAGTTATGGTTTATAATTAGAGGTTATAACTAATATTGAAATCGATTAAGTGATTGAATGAAACCCTCAATCGAAGTATTTATGAAATCACCCTCAACAGCATTAACTTGAAATAGCAGTACTAAGTTAAGTCTAACAGTATTAACTGAACCAGTAGTAGCCCAGCAGTAGTAAGTTTATGTCTAACAGCATTAACTAACACTGGCAGTAGTAAGTGTATGCCTAGCAGCATTAACTTTGAGTGGCCGGCATTAACTCCAATTTCATTCCAAAAAGCATTTCCATCATCAATTTTGATTCTTACAAGCTCTCTTTCTGTTTTAATTCTAACTATATCTCTCAATTCTTTTTCTCACCAATTCACTCTATCTGTTTTTATATTACACAGCTCTCTTTCTGTTTTATTCTCACTATATCTCTCAATTCTTTTTCACACTGAATCACTCTGTCCGTTTTCATGTCACACATCTCTCTTTCTATTTTTATGCTCACCAATTTCTCTTATTTCTTTTAGCTCACAAAGTCACTATTTCTATTTTTAGTTCACACATCTCTCTTTCTGTTTTTAGCTTACTTATTCTCTCAATTCTCACAGTATTAATTATAACAAACAGTAGTAAGTATAACTAACAGTATTAAATATAACTAGCAGCACTAATTATACTTACCAATAGAAACTTGATTTTCATTATTAGCAGCTTTTTCATCCCATTTAAATCATCATTTGTTGTAGAATCTGCTGCATATGAACATAATTAACCTCCCCTTAATCAATACTTCAGAGGTTAAGCATTCCAATACTTGTAATCAGATATTGAAATCTGCTAACATCAAATGCTTTTGTGAGTAAATCTGCAACATTTTGATCTGTGTGAATCTTTATCATCTAAATAAGCTTCTTCTTATTGGAATCTATGATAAAGTGATGCCTAATCTCAATGTGCTTTGTCTTTGAGTGAAAAACATGATTCTTTACTATGCAGATAGTACTCTCATTATCAATATGAATCTTAGTCTGCATAAAGTTATATCCATAATCCAGTAATTGATTTTGGATCCAAAGCACCTATCCACAGCAATTGGAAGCAGCTATACACTCAGCTTTAGTTGTGGAATTAGCAACCATAGTCTACTTCTTGCATTTCCATGAAATCAACCTACACCCTAGGAACTGACAACCTCTTGTTGTGGATTTCCTATCTAAACTTGCTCCTGCATAGTCACTATCAGTATATACTACCAAATCAAAAGGTGAATCCTTAGGAAACCAAAGGCCTAACTTAGGTTGACCTTTTAAGTATCTAAAGATCCTTTTCACAGCATAAAGATGTGAAACTTTAGGATTGACTTGGAATCTTGCACAAGCACATACTGTAAATATAATATCATACCTTGAAGAAGTTAGATACATCAATGAACCAATCATTGATCTATATAAATGTTCATCTACATCTTCACCATCTGCATCTTTGAGCAAAGCCTTTTGAGTTTCCATATGTGTTCTTGCTGTCTTGACATCACTAAAACCAAACTTGTTCAAAATCTCATTTACATATTTGTCTTGACTAATGAAAATCCCATCTTCCTTCTGCTTTACTTGCAGACCTAAGAAAAATGTGAGCTCTCCCATAGAACTCATCTGGAACTTCTTATGCATCATTTTCTCAAACTCAGTACACATCTTCTTCCTTGCAGACCCAAAATGATATCATCAACATATGCTTGAACTAACATAATATCACCTTTGTCTCTTCTGGTAAATAAAGTCTTGTCTACTTTGTATACTTTGTTAGGGAAGTCTAGATCTTCAAAACTAGGTGGTTGACACACATAGACTTCCTCTTTAATCGTACCATAAAGAAAAGCACTCTTGACATCCATTTGATACACTACAAAGTCTTTAAATGAGGCATAGGCTAAAAATAGCCTAATTGCTTCAATTCTGGCAACAGGAGCAAAAACCTCATCATAGTCTATTCCTTCTTCTTGTGTATATCCTTGTGCAACCAATCTTGCTTTATTTTTAATCACAATGCCTTTTCATCCTTCTTGTTCCTGAAAACCCATTTAGTCCCAATAGCTCTTTTTCTATTAGGTAACTCCACTAAGGTCCAAACTTTTTGTAACTTGAATTATAGAAGCTCTTCATGCATAGCTTCTATCCAACTTGGATCCTTCAGTGCTTGAACTACCTTTTTGGGTTCTTCTTGTGATAAGAAGCAAGCAAACAAGTAATTTTGAATGTCTTTATGGTTTCTTCTTTGTTCAAGAGTAGTGCTAAGAAACCCATGTTCCTCTAAATCCATTGTCATTCTTCTTGTTTGAGGTGCTGAATTCAAGTCTCTAATAATTTGTTCAAATGGATAATCTTTGTGTATTCTTGTAGTTAGAATAGGACTAACAGTCATAAATACTTCTAAATTTTTCATGTCAGCCTCTGCACCAACATCTTCATCATCTTCTGAATAAACAATATCTTCCAATTCAGGTATATTTGGATCATTATCACATCCATAGACTATATTTTTATCAATAGCATTATCCTCTATGCCAGCAGTGTTAACAGTTGGACTAACAGTATTAACATTGTTAGTGTTGTTTCCATCATTAGCAGTATTAATATTGTTAGTGATGTTAATATTATCATCCTTCTCTTGATTAATTCTTGGCTCCTCTGTACTTGAAACCTCACTATCTTTCTCTTTAATTGGATTTCTACTTTCATTCCTTGGATCTTCAGCATCCTTCTTTTCCTCCTCCCCTGATGGTTTGAATTCAACATCAGGAGAATCCTTTGAATTTTGAGAGAATAGTGGAGCTGCAGGCCACATTGGTAGCAAAATGTAATCTTTGCCAGGTACTGTCTCTATTCTAGCTTTACCTACATCATCACATGCTTTTGTACCTGCATTACCATTAGATTGATTCCCTACAACAACTGGCTTATAGTTCATAGAATTTGTTAGTGCATCTATATCAAAAAGCCAATTAGGTCTACTTCCTACAATATTAGGTGTATCCTCACTAAGCTTAACATGCAGGTTCTCTTCTACTATCCTAGTTCTACTGTTGAATACTCTGAATGCTTTCCTATTGGTAGAGTATCCTAAAAAGAACCCTTCATCAGCCTTTCCATCAAATTTACCTAGGTAATCTATGGTATTAAGGATTGTAACAAGACACCCAAATGGCCTTATGAAGCTTAAAGCAGGTTTTCTACCTAGAAAAAGTTCATAAGGGGTCTTGTTGTGAGGCTTGATAATTAACACCCTATTTTGGACATAATAAACAGTATTAACTACTTCAGCCCATAAAGTTGTTGGCAATTTTAAATCAGCTAGCATAGTCCTAGTAACCTTTATTAGTGTCTTATTTTTCCTTTCTGCTACTCCATTTTGTTGTGGAGTTCTAGCAACACTAAATTCCATCTTAATACCCTTCATTTCACAGAACTGATTCATGACCTTATTCTTCAATTCTATCCCATTGTCACATCTAATGACTTTCACCCTAAGGTCTATTAGATTTTATATGCATGTTATGAATGTTTTAAGGATTTCACTAGTTTCATCCTTAGTGGATAAAAAGAAAACCCAACTAAACCTACTAAAATCATTTGTGAGAACTAGGCAGTACATCTTTTTCATTAAACTCTTTACAAATGTTAGGCCAAATAACTCTATGTGCAACATTTGTAATGGTTGGATGATTGAGCTGATAGCTTTGGACTTACAAAAAGCTCTGTGTTGCTTTCCCTTCTGACAAGCAACACAAGTTTGATTAATTTCAAAAAGTTTTAAAGGTAAACCTCTTACAAAGTTTCCCCATACTAGTTTATTCATTGTTTTGAAATTTACATGTCCAAGCCTCCTATGCCAAATATTAGATTCATCTGGTGTGGCTTTGGCAAAGAGACAAGTTAGACCTCCTTGAGGAAGAACATTTTTTAAATCATCACTGTACATGTTATCCTTTCTAGGAACTTTAAGCAAAACTTGATTTTCATCAGTTAACTTAAAGTCTAGAGACAGAACAACACATGCAGTATCAGTAAAAAGAACACTATTCTTCTTGTCATACATTTATGAGACACTAAAGAGGTTAAACTTTAGTTCCTTTACAAAATACACATCATCAAAGTCCAATTTACCAGTTCTTATTTTACCTTTCCCAGTAATTTTCCCTCCTTTGGAATTTCCTCCAAAGCTAACAAATCCTCCATCAATTCTTCATAATCTGTAAGATAGGACCTGTTTCCTGTCATGTGCCTAGAGCATCCACTTTCAATCACTCTTTTATCCTTCAAATCTTGTTGTGGATTTCCCTACACTTAATTATAGGAAAATTAGTTTCTTTTGGGGACCCAAGCCATTACTGACTTGGATCTGCCTTGTGCATCAACATAGTTAAATATTTTAAAGGACATTGATGCACCATTGTTTCTGGAGACATGGTCTAAGACATTATGTTTTGGTCTCTGTTGGATTGTTTGCTGAATAGATCTTAACCTTTAGCTTGTAAAGGGTTTGTTCCTTTAGATAATTCTAAAGCAACAATAATGAAACACTGATTCGAACACTATTGATTATGCAGAAACTAATCAATTATGCTAAGAAGAACAATATTAAGAATCAAAAAAGAACTTTATATTATCACTTGAATCTTCCTAGGTTACAGATTACAAAGACTATGATTGCTAATCGATCTCTATTGATCTGTGTAGAACTATATCTACTAACTATGCCTAGGGTTCCATTTATAGACTAAGGAAACCCTAATGGGCTTTACAAAACACGTATAAAGATCATGCATATCCTTTCTTAAGATATCTCATGCATATCTCATAAACGGTACTAATTATTTTATACTAACGGTACTAAGTATCTTATCAGTACTAACATTTTGTATTGTCAGTACAAATTACAACTAGCGGTACTAACTAATATAACTAACGGTACTAAGTCAGGAATGCATAATTTCCATAACTATCATCCTTAATAAGCTATGATTGTTCGACTTGTCTAACTTCATGTTTTCTATAGTGTAAACATCTTGTAGGACCAGGAGGATGTATCCAATCACTCATGTAAATCTTGCTGATCTTTGATAATTTTGACATCTTCAGCTATCCATTTTTATCAGCAACATATCTTCTCAACAACATAGCAACATCCAACTAAGTTGGCTTTGTAGTTTTTGGCAAACTACCAGCCATTAACGGATTTGATATTCCATTATTAGTAGTCGTTTGCTCTGGGATAGCCAATTCTTCATTATAAACAACAAGGTGAATTGATAACCTTATAGTTTTGAGTAAAAACTATCAGCGTATTCACTTAACGGATTTGATTTGTTCTTTCCAAATCCGTTTTGCTTTGGGACTAGTAATGCTTCATACCATAACATGGTGCATGATAACATATCAGTTTTTAGCAAACTATCAAGCTTCAACCATATTTTATTAGTCTTTACCAGGAACTATTTGATCCTGGACTAGCCAACTCTTCACTGTGAAGCGAGGTGAGTTGAGAACCATACAATTTTTGGTAAATTGTCAACCATAAACGGATTTGAGAAGTCTTTACCAGAAGCCGTTTGCTTTTGGACTAGTCAATTCTTGATGTTTGTTAGACATGGTGAATTGAAGACCGTTTATTATGTGGTGGTTAGCCAACACACAAACCCTTCTCACTTCCATTCCTAGCATTACTTTTCATTAAGCTGCTGCTTAATGAATCTTACCAAATGTAGTGCAGCAGTACTTTCCTCTTCAACCTCCAATCCCAAATCAAGCATTGTTTGCAACAATTCCTTGGAGAGATGGTACCTTCTTTTAACTAGCATGTAGATGATTGTTCCATCCTTAAGCTCTAGTATGCAAACTCCACAAGCTTCATACAGTCTCCAACTAACAATCTCCCAATCTTGTTGATTATTCCAGAAATCACCTTGATCATTTTCTTCTGTTGAGGATTCCATCATAATCTTCAAGTCTCCCCAAAGAATCAACTCAATACCTTCTGGTGTGATTTTTTAGTACTGCTTCATCACCAAATCATATAAATGAAATAAATCCTGCCTATCAAAAATATGTAGTACCTCCATTAGATAGATAAATGCCCTGAAGTGCCCATTAACTCTGTAGACAACAAGGTAATCCCCATCTGGTGATGAAACCTTATGCAACTTAGAAACAAAATATTTTGTCTCCATAATCTCACTATCTATGGTACTATCAAATGTAACAATCCTTAGACAATTTCTGTGTTCATCATCACTATCATCATCTGGTTGTGGTCTTGGCCTTTTCCTATCAATCATCTTTACATGACCACTTTTTCTTTTCTTTGTACCCTACTCTGTCACTTCTTGTTCAGTAGGTTCCTTTGCTGTGTCTTCTTCCCTTGGAGTTTCATTGACAACCCTCTTCTTTACTCTCTTCTTTTTAGGGTCTTTAGATTCTTTATTCATCTCCTTAATTTATCTCTCATCCTCAGCAGAACCAATAGCAATAAAGTTTTTATCATACCTTTTAACCTCTTTATACAGAACTTGTATTTCTTCAAAGTTCTTGTTCTTCAAATCAGCATGCTTCTTTCCTCCTACATGCTTTAGATAGGTCATCATTTGGTTTCTTAGCTGAGTTCTTATTGGTGGTCTGCTTCTGATTGCAGCAGCTCTTTGTTGAGCAAGGAACCTCCTTTGAGCAGCATAGTATCATAAAGAAATTTGGCTATCTCTTCAACTATAAACGTTTCTCTCTCTTCCTCTTGAAGCCTTGCAGCTAGAAGTCTATTAGCTTCAATTCTAGCCTGAATATCATCAAAATCTTGTATAAGAGCAGCCTTTGTTGCTTCTTCCTCGGCTAACTTTTTCATTTCCTCTTTTGCTTCCTAATCCTCTTGCACCTTTTGGCTATTTCTTCATCCTTAGCAAGCTGATCAAATTTTCTTTTAGCTTCATCAACTCCCTCTGACTCAGCATCTGACTCAGCTTCTTCCTCAAGTACTTTCTTGCCTTTGTCTTTAGGATCAATTTTAGGAAGAGGCTTTAATGTAAGTACTAATCTTGTTGATGTAGCCCTTGGTCTATATGAATCTTCAGCATCTTTGATCTCAACACCTTTTTGTTTAGCCTTATTTTGGCTCATAGATACCAAAAACTCAGCAATAGTCTCATCATCTCTTAAAACAGTTATAGGAGCAGTACTTTCATCTAAAGTTCCATCTTTTGGCTCAACAGTACCTTCATCAAGCTTGTCGGTACTAACTTCTACTTCTTTTGGCTTAGCGGTACTAACTTCAGGCTTGTCAGTACTAACTTTTGGCTTGTCAGTACCTTCATCTGGCTTGACGGTACTAACTTGATCTTCAGTGCTAACTCCCTTTTGCATGTAAGCATCTGTCTCCATATAATCCATTGCATCATTAACATCCACATCATCAAAAACTTGATCTGTGTGTGTAGTTGGAGTAGATTTGGCAGATTTCCTCCCCTGTTTGGATACAGATACCTTTTGCATCCACTTTTTCTTCAGTGATTTCTTTCTTGCCAATCTTTGCTTCATGGATACACTCTTTATCCAAGCTTTGTGATGTGTGATAATAGGTTTAGCCTTCTTCTTTAGCTGCTTGATCTAAGACTTCAAATCTTTAATTTGTGCAGCTTGAGTTGTGTCCTGTTTACATAAAGACATACAAAGATCATATACACTTTGGAGTGTCTGGCCATCCTCATTTCCTGATAGGGATCTATCACTGGATGACTGACCTCCATAATTCCTACCAAAGCCTTCTGGAATGGAATCAGGAATAGGAATAGTAGGTAAAGGTCTGGGAGATGGGTCAGGCTGTGTCTCATGTTGGTATGCACTTGGGTGAGGAAGAGAGGGTGTGGGTTGAGGTTCAGATTGTCTTTCTGCAGCTTCACCCTCATCCTCAGTTGGTTGAACCAACATAGATTCAAACAAAGGTGTGACATTCCCTAAAAATGTTTTCCCTTTTTAACCATAAAAGAGAAAACTTTACTAGTTAAAGCATTAATAGGGAAGTGGTCTAAAGGTACAGGCACATTCTTTAGCTGATTATCTAAAAAGACTGAAATAAATCTTAGATACATAACAAAAAATTTCTTTGCATCCAAGTGTCTCATCATACCATCAAAAATTAATTTAGAAAAATTATATTTCTAATTAGTGGCTAAGCAAATCACTGATGTAGTAATATTAGTGGGAATTTGATCCTAAGAATTACTTTTAGAACTAATGCAGTGATTCATAGTATGAAAAAGAAATCTCCACTGGGGTGAAAACAAGGCTTTGTTAAAAGTTAAAACAGTTAGGTCCCCCTCATACCCCATTAGCTGAATAGCATCAAATATAGCCTGATTATGCAAAGAATCTATCCCATCAGCATCATCAAAAAGAAGATCACTTCTTATTGATGCCTCTGAGATATTCACAGGCTTGCCAGCTACTTTGGCAGTAATATACCTAACATTGTTGATTATTTTGGATTTAGCAGACATCCAAAACTGTTCAACAAATGTAGTAGAGACTACAAGACTTACAGTGAGAGCATAGTGAATTGAGCTGCGTGTGAGGAAGTCTATGATCTCATGAAATTCAGCATTCCCATCAGTCTTTTCTAAGTAGGCGACCATGTTGTGCTTAGGACAGGATTCAAGAGCTGCCATAGTCGATGAATTGATGGTTGTCGGTGATGGAAAGATTAGGGTTGTTAAATGAGAGCGATTAAGAGATATTAGGTGAAAATGTGTGCAATTGAGATGGGTTTATATAGGTTGAGCAAACCCAAGATCAAATAAATGGTGCAATTTACACTTTAGACCCCTAGCGGTATTTTCTCCAATGGCTATTCAGCGGTACAAACTTTGCCCAACGGTACCAACTTTAAGCCTGGCGGTACTAACTTTTTGGTTATCAAACTTAACCAAAACTAGCAGCACTAACTAACTTAGTACCATATGAAGAGCCCTTAAAAACAAACCAAACTGCATTCCATAGCTTTGCACTTAATTAAAATACCATAATCATCTGTAGATATCTTTGAGCATTACTAAATAAGCCTAGCAGTATTAATTCTGGTACTAGCAGTACAATCTGCAGCAATATAAACTAAGCTTACATCTAACCTTGAATCCTTATTCCAAAGAGTATAGTGAACCCCAAATGAGTATCATAGCCATCTCCTTTTCTTGGAATTCATCTACAAACTATACAACAAATATCTTGCCTCCCTTTATTTGTGGTTACAAATTTAACATCCTAATGCTAACCACCAAAAAGTTAAATCTTGTGACATCAAATCCTTTGGTGAGAAGGTCTGCAACATTAGAGTCTATGTGAATCTTGATAACTTCTATCAGTCTTTTCTCATAGCAATCTCTGATAAAATGAAATCGAATTTCGATATGCTTGGTCCTAGAATGAGCAATAGGATTCTTGATAACACTTATAGTGCTCTTATTATCAATATGGATTTTGGTGTTCATGAAATTAAAACCATAATCCATCATCTAATTCTGTATCTATAGTACTTGCCCACAACAGTTAGCAGCTGCAACATATTCTGCCTCAATAGTAGAATTTGCCATTCTTTGAAAAATAGTGTTGATTTTAAAAATTTTGACATGATTTTTTTACTAAACTAGAATTAATCTTTGCCGAATGCACATTACCCTTTATTATTACTTGGTGAGGTTTAAGCCTAATGTTCCATTTTCATCTCATTATACAAAAATCCACCAAAAATTTGAGTGTGTCGGTAGTATTGTTGACTTTAAAACTTGGAATATACATCATTTTGAGACCTAATTGATTAGCAGGAATAGATGGTTCAAGAAAGAAACATTTAGGAATTCACCCAAATAGCCATTATGTGTATGTTTATCGACTTGTTACACTGACTTGTCGACCTCCTGTGTTAAAAACAATTTTTGTTGCACTCATCGTTAGTGCAAGATCGCACCCTTGTTAAGCCAATCTATGTTTTCACCCATTGTTATATGTTTTGTTACACCATTTGCCTTAAGCCAACCCAGTAGTCTATATTTATCCTAGTGTTAAAATTTTTGTCTACCTAAGCCCATGGTTTAGAAAATGGTTTAAAGATGACCTTTTTTAGAGACATATTATATGATCAAAAGAAGACCCCCCCTGGTATATCACTTTTGATACGGTTTTATCTCAAGTGGGGGATATAACGAATATTTTAATATACAGGAGTATTATGAAAATAAAAAAAAGGTGGTGCAACTATAAGCCACCTAGTGATCTAACTCCTGATGTTGGTTATGTGTAATAAAACCAACTAAGTAAAAAGGTGGTGCAACTATAAGCCACCTAGTGATTATGGGGATGGTGCAACTATAAGCCATTCGAAGTATAAAAAGGTGGTGCAACTATAAGCCACCTAGTGAAGAATAGGTTAGTACGCTCTGCAAGATCTCATTATTAGCTAAACCCATTATAACGATATGATCAGTTTTCGCACTTGAAGACTTAGACTATGGATGGACAGTAGCCGGTTATGGATACCTTAGATTAAAATGATATTTGTTTTATGTTTCTTACCCTTAACAACCAATTAAATGTGTATCCCATGTCTATCCTAACCCTTATATCACCTAATAAACCTGTGTTATGTCACCCATGTTGCCTTTAAGAATTATTTAGACCCTAACTCTAACTGGTGCATATTTGTGTGCTCTCCAAGCTTATAATATAATACATGCTATGACTAGTGCAAGATGAGTTCACCCCAAAAATGAACACTTAGATTAGTTTAGAGTTGAGTGATTTTCTGTCACACCTCCAAACAGGGCCTAGTCGGAAACACGTGTCCAGGGGCGTGACGTCATAATACACATCACACAAGATACAAAGAACGACCTCTAAAGGTACGTTTAAAAATCCAACATCGTTGCATTAATTAAACTAGTTAAAGTTTTACACAGGCCCAACGATAATATGCGGAAGCGAATAAAAGGTTTTAAAGTTTGACAACGATGTTAACATAGATAATAATAATTTTTGAAAATCGGTCCAATGCAAGGCAACACCAACAAGCAAGCAAAGACATCAATAGCTAAGCACCTGAGAAAAACATGCTAAAACGGTCAACATAAAGTTGAGTGAATTCATAGGTTTGAATTTAGTATAAAAGTGGACCACAAGTTCACAGTACGCACGTGACAGTTATAGGAGATACAACTTCACATAAAAAGAATTTATGTTTGCGCTAAGCTCATGACACCAAAGCTCAATTTAAAAGGAAGCATTTTATATGCCAAATAGAATTACTCGCCCTAAAGGTATCTGACCAGTATCACCTATTGACAATTCGACATGGTATATATCCGTTTGTTTGGGACCTCCGAAACTAGTAAGCGCTACCCGGATAGGGATAATTACTCCTAATAGATCTATTTACAACATTCGCGCTCACTCAACCAGTACAGTCGGTTAAGCAATTGACGGTTCATGATAATTCGGGCATTAGTGGTCTATTTGCTACTAACACGTAATCAGGAAAAGGAAACGTAAAGTAACTGTGTCCATTGTTTACAAACAAGAAATGTTTCTCACCCCAAAATAGTAAAGTAAAAGTAGTAAAACATGGGGCTATGAACTCACCTTAGCACGATGAGCAAAAGATAAATCACGCAAGAAAAAGATGATATAGAATTCTAGTCGCGACCTAGAATAATAACGCGTCTTAGAAATACAGAAAGCATGCCAAAAATTGCACAATATGTTCATCACCAAAATATATCCATGTGTGTTTGCTTTAGTTTGATTATCAAGTCATGCCGAAATAAAATCATATGGTTTTTCGTTAAGTTTCGGCGTTTATCCAAAATTACTATTTTTAGAAAGTTTCCATTTTAGGAAAGTTTTTAGTTTCAAAACGTTAATACCGTCCCCAATATTTGTTAAGTTTCCATATTTTCAAAACTCACTAACTAGCCTTAATCGCTTAACTTCTATGTCTGATTCGCTAAATTTTTACCAAACTTACTATTTTTAGTAACTTTATCGTTTTTCCTAAAATATGTTAACCACGTCTTTAAATGATACTAATCAATATGTATGTGTTACTATATGTTTCGCTAGTGTTTAGAAAGTCCAAAAATGTCTGAAAGTGTCCGAAAACCTATTTTACTATTCACATCAGCAACTATTCATTTGGTTTTGTCGAAAAAGGTTTCAAGTTTCATTTGGCTATAACTTGATCGTTTTAAGTTCGATTTTAATGTGCGATATATGAAAAACTATCTATTCGAAACAAGCTCTCCAAAAACTACATTTACGCCATATGAAAACATTTTTAGGTCGACCAAAACTTCAAAACCATTTTGGATCAGCAATATCATTTTTCGCAAACGCTTCCAAAAATCACACCAAACTTCACAATAGTGCTTAATCTAGCCTGTTATCCATTCACAACTAATCCACAACAAAACCACACCTAAATCTAACCTAATCCCTTCATTTCTATTGTTGCAACTCTCATTCAACTCTTATCTCACCAAGAACATAATATTGAACTAGTGAAACAAAGTAGCATCATTATTTATAAAATCTTGTTTTATAATCTTTCAAAAATGAAAACACAACATATGGATGTATGGATCTTGAACATATAATAAAGAACATAAGTAAACCACAAGAAAAGATCAAGACGCTTACAAGAATGAAGAACATGTAGAGAAATTACAAGATCTATACCCCAAAATAATAGATTTATAAAACCCAACAATAAATCTTGAAACCCTAACTTGGATATTGAAGAAAAACCTTGAAAAACTATGATCAAACCTTTGGAACACCCTTAGATATGGTTAGAAATAAGATTGAAATAGATGGATCTTGAACAAAATCAAGACTATGGAATGTTGTTGGTGTTGGTTTCTTACCGAGACCCAAGAGAAAGAGAGGGAAAGATGTGTGAGTTTTTGTTGAGGCTAGTATTGTGATGAATTACCTAAAATTCTCATAAGTGGTGTTTATATAGGGAAAGGTTCTAGGGTTTAAGATATTTTTTGGACTAGGAGTGGGTGACTAGAAAAAAGAGTGAACCAAGGACCTCATGGTCCTTGTTGTTCGTCCGATATAGGCCAAGGAGGGGGGAAGGGTTCATTGTTTTTCTTTGGCTCCAAGTCTAGTTAATTAAATCCATTTCAAGTTAGTGCCTTTGTGGTCCTCACATGCAAGGTGACAAATTGTGTAAGAGAGGTGTTGGTGCATGGGAAGGTTAAGACAAAGAGGTCACTATCCCACTTATGCATGCATAAGTTTCAAATTAAAGTAAAAATATTCCATGGGAATTAATTTAGAGTGTGTATGCGTGTGAAGTGGAGTAGGGGAGGATATACACGAAATATATGACTTATAAACACGAGACATACGATAACTAGAGTTTACCCAAAAAGGTTTCAGGTTTTCGAGGTTCCGTTTGATCAAAAACGCGAAAAACGCAATTTAAACGTTAAGGCGTAAAAATAAATACCGGGAGTGATCGTAAACTACAAAACTCTTAGAAATGAGAAAATAACTCATATAATATCTAAACTAACCAAAATCCGAAGTCGAAATGCGTCCGATGACGTTTTTTTTAGATTTACACAACTTCCTGGTAAACTGCCGAATTTAAACATAATATTGACCTGAAATTTTCGGGGTGTGACAGTTGTTAAATTAGGTTATTGTTTAGGAAAAACGTTTAGTTTATCTTTTTGTTTTGAAAGATGGATCGATAACAGAACAACCCATTGATGAGAATAAGATCTGAATTACTTGCCAAGGGAGGATGCGAAGCTTTATTACCCTGTGTCATGACTTTGCTTCAGGTAGCCTCATTGCTTCTAATTCATAATGTGGTTGTATGTTGTATCTCATGGGGGTTTTGTTTGTTTATGATTTATTTGTAGTTTATGAGTCTAACGGGAACTCATGTCACCTTTGTCAATGGAATCATTTTTTAATCATATCGGGGACTCATACCATTTTTTTGTAATTGATCATAACGGGAATCGTAAAGATGTATGAGTATTAACAAGTATTATTTTTGTATTGTCAAAAAGTATTACCTTTATGAATCGATTTTTCAGAAAGTATTATAATTGGTGGACACAAAGACATATTACCATGTCTTCTTTTCCTGTTTGGGTGGAGATTCCTAGAGAGAGCTTTTTGAAGTTGTGATTGTGGAAGCAAATACGCCGACTTCTACACATCTGAAAATCCTTTCCGGTCGGTCTGCTTCTATCTATATTTCAGCTTTTTGCAAGTATGATCTGAATCAGATGGATTTCATTCACATCTAATAGCATTAAAAAGTCAGTTTTGCATGATTTAGGCATTGACAAAGTATCCCAGATCATACAAAACCCCTTTATTTTGGTTTCCGGTTGGGACCGTTCAAGTGGCTTGCTATCATTTTGTTGAGGTGAACTTTTTTTGGGGTGATGTTTAAGTAGTCTGTCATTGATTTTACATAATCCAAATACTAATATGCGTTCGTCATCCTCAACTATAAAAAAACCCCGTAATGTGAGCAAATGGGTCAAAATATAGATTTTTTTTGTATTCTGGGAGCGTTTGGGATAGGATTGTTAATTAATTCTCTAATTTTGTCTTGTTTATTAGTAATGTTTCTTTTTTATTTGTTAAATCTAAATGGTAGGAGGTGGTGATTGGTAATAATGGTATGTAGGATGTAGTATCTTATTTTCATTAATCTTTAGTATTTATTTTTTAATTCTAGATTGTTGACATTTGAAGTTGGTTTCTTACACAAACTTACATAACATATCATCAGATGCTAACAAATCAACCAAAAACTTTGATCAAACACATGCAAACAACCCGAAATTGAATCTGTCAAATGGTGACGGTGGTATAAGTTTGGGAGTAGACACGCACCCCCCACGTGGAAACAACTAAATAAAAGTGAGTATGAGAAGTGGAATTAATGAAAGACTGGGCTCATCGGTGTTTTAGAAGGTTAGGTTAGGTTTTATTTAGGAGACGGAGTGTGGCATGAACCCTTTGAAACAAACCATAAACCCACAAAAACAACAGCGGTGTTCCGGACAAATAGTCATTATTATTTTAAGTGGTGCGGGTAGTAACGGGGTAGGACCGAGGAAGGGAACGAGATTGGTTGGGGTAAAAGGGAGTCGGCCGGTTAGTCTAGGGGTATTCTTTGCGCGTTTGTGGGGTTGTGTGGTGTAGGGGGGGGGGTGGGGAGTTTGATGGGGGTTTTGTACTGGGTGTTGGGTTTGGTTGTGTTTTTTTGGAGTAAGGTGTGTTTTGGGGTTTGCAAGGGGATGTGGGTTGGGTAGGTGGTTTTGTTTTTGGGTGGGGGGGGATGGGAAGGGAGTGTTTTTCGGGGGTGTGTGGGGTGGGGTTTGGTGTGTAGGGTAGATTGTGGGGGGAAGCCGTTTTGTATTTTGACAAGTCAGTGGAGGGGTTGGGGAGTGAGGAGTGGTTGGGAGGATTGTGGGTGGTTTAATCGTGAGTTTAGGATTGGGTGTGTGGGGTTGGTGAGTTTGCTGGGATTGTGGTTTGTGTTGGTGTTTATGTGTGTATTTTTGTTAGAAATGTGTAGTTTTATGGGTGTTGGGGGGAAGGGTGATTTGAAGTTGGATTGGGGGTTGTGGGGTAGTTCTCTAGGGTGGATTGGATAGCGGATTTTTTGGTGTGGAGGTTGAGTTGGAGTGGTAGTGTATTTACGAGGGGTTGGGCAGGTCGTGTAGGGGTGGTTTTGGGGGTAAGGGTTTGAGGGTTATATTGGGGGGGTTGGGGGTTGGGTGGGTGTGTGGGATTTGAAAATACCCAGAGAATCCATCTAAGAAACAATAGTACTCGTTCCCAGCTAATCGTTCTAACATTTGGTCCATGAAGGGTAACGGGAAATGGTCTTTTCGGGTAGCATCGTTAAGTTTCCTATAGTCAATACAAACACGCCACCCGGTAACTAACCTAGTCGGAATTAACTCGTTATCTTCATTTGTCACAACGGTCATTCCACCCTTTTTGGGTACACAATGCACGGGGCTAACCCACGGACTATCCGAGATAGGGTAAATCAATCCGGCATCAAGGAGTTTTACAACTTCCTTTTTGATAACTTCATGAATTTTTGGATTAACCCTTCTTTGATGTTGGACCGCCGGTTTAAAGTCATCCTCCATTAAGATTTTGTGAGTGCAAAATTGCGGGTCAATACCCTTAATGTCGGAGAGTTTCCAAGCAATTGCTTGCTTGTGAGACTTTAAAACCTTTATGAGGCGTTCCTTCTCTTCGTCTTTCAAGTTTTTAGCAATAATGACGGGTAATTTATTGGTACCCTCCAAAAATGCATACTCGAGATGAGAAGGTAAGTCCTTGAGTTCAAGCTCCGGGGGTTCATCAACTGAGGATTTAACGCTTTTAAGTTCTTCACACTTTAGGTCCTTCGAAGGGAGAGGAGAGTACGGGTCATTATTTAACATTTCTTCAATTAGACGAATGTCTCCCTCCGGATCAAATTTAACATCCTCAATTCCTGGTGGAACTGAGTCACTTGCAAGATAAGCTTTAATTTCTTTTATAATGAAATCACCTCCCTCAAATGAAGTAAGGGATGGTGAAGATTTAGCAATGATTGGTTCAGAAATTGGAGTAGGAATAAGGGAACTCGAGGATTGACAACATAATCAACGACTACAAAGTTGGTCTAAAAATAGAACTTTCCTACTCTTACAAAGACATCTTCAACAATGCCGGTTGGTCTAGTAGTAGACCGGTCCGCAAGCTCAAGAATCATTTGAGTATGAGTAAGTTCGGGGAGTGAAAGCTTCCTCCATATGGAGAGAGGCATCAAGTTGATGCTTGCACCAAGATCGGCCAGGGGTAAGCATTCAACTATCTCTGGAAAATTACATGGAATGAGGAATTTACCGGGGTCTCCTAATTTTTCGGGCAGTTTCTTTAGGATAACTGCCAAACAATTCTCATTCACCGGTGTATTGGCTAATTCAAATAATTTCTCCTTATTGCTAAGAAAATTCTTGAATGTAGAAGCGAATTTGGGCATGTGGAGTAAAGCATCCGAGAAGCTAAGATCAAAGTGTAAGCTTCGAAAGATTTGAAGAAACTTCATCATTTGATGGTCATTTCTATCTCGGAGCTTTTGGCTATTAAGCCTCGAAGGATAAGGTAAATTAGGCTTAGGCTTAGGAGCGTTAACGGGCTCAAAGGTTGGTGCTTGAGTTTGGTCATCCGGAGGTTGGACTTTTTTGGTACTTGGTTGCACCAGATCCCTTGTCACCTCGGGCTCTCTTTCCACCACCTTGGGATAAGGAGAGAAAGGAGGGGGAATTGGAGGTCCATCATAAGAAACACCACTTCGGGTAGTGATTGCTTTCAAGTCACCTTTCGGGTTAACAACGGTATTGCTAGGGAGAGAACCCGAACCTGAAGGTTTGTTCATTTGAAAATAATTGCTCAACATATTCTCAAGCTTGTTGTTTTGTTGCAACATCGTGGCCTGAAATTCATTTTTTAACTCAGTTTTCATATTAGTGATTTGATTTTGCATAGCTCTCATGTTTGTGTCATTAAGTTTCATGTAATTTGCGAGTTCATTAGACGGAGCAGCTTGAGTTGGTTGATTCGAAGCTCGGTAAGTCGAATTTCCTGGGTTGTAATTATTTCCCCGGTTTTGATTGTTTTGAACTGGTGAAAACCCGGGTGGTCAAACTTGATGAGCTACACTCGGAGGACGGTGTCCAGCATTTCCCTGATTATAGTTTATTGCGGTTGTAGAAACATATGTTTGAACATTATCTTGATATCCTGGGAAAGCGTTGCCATCGGTGGCAAGACACTGGTAGTAAGGGTGTGGTCCACCACAAGTAACACAACTCTCTTCAACCGCTTTAACGGAAGCTGGAGGAGGAGTTGTGTTTTTAAGAAGCAAAGCCTTAACGGCATCGGTAAGTGCAACAACATCTGGTGAAAGACCGTAGGTAGAGGTGTTCGTACTCACTTTGGCAACAACCGGTCTATTTCATGAAGTGTGAACTTTCGACTTATTCTCGATAATGGTTAAAGCATCTTTAGGAGTCTTAGTCAAAAGATTGCTATCGGCGGCTGCATTCAACGAATCTTGATCGGTTGATGTTAAGGAATTATAGAAAGTATCAAGTTGGTGTAATTCCGTGAAACCGTGATGTAGGCATGCACGAAGGAGATCCTTGAAACGGTCTCATGCCTCACAGAATGATTCATCAAAACGTTGCTGAAAATTTGTAATCTCATTTCGGAGATTTGTGGTTTTTGAAGGAGGAAAGAATTGGTTAATGAACATGGAAACAAGATCTTCCCAAGTAAGAATAGAACGAGGGGGTTCTTTTTTGAGCGAAATCCAGGCTGCCCCCTCGATGGAAAACCAGAAAAGCATAAGATTAATCGACGCATTAGGCACATCTTTATACTTAATCGTCGAAGTAATCTTGTTGAACCAACGAATATGAGCGTGGGGATCTTCCTTCTCAAAACCGCAAAATTGCTTAGACGTTACAAGATTGAGTAAACCGTGTTTGAGTTCAAAATTCTCTGTGAGAATAGCAGGAATAACGATCTCATCTCCGTAACCCACGGTGGGTGGTTGGAGCAATTCCGCCATAGTACGTTGATCGCCCATCGTAACTACGGGGTTTTCAACAATAGTCGGTTCAACTTGTTGTTGGGAATGTTTTTTTATTACGACGTCTTCTGGGAGTTGTTGACGGTTCGTCAACTAGACCTGACGAACGAGTGCGCATGCACTAAAAACAAATTTTTTATTAAAAATTAAACACAAAAATTCTTTTTGGAAACCGGAAGTCAATTTGCCCACGGTAGCTCTTTAGAAAAACTTACAAAGAAGCGGAGGAATTGGTAAGCGCAAAGCGTTTTAAAAACCTTTTCCTTTAGGGTGAAGTTCTTAGGATCAAACCCGCCTTATACCCCTCTTATAGCTTGTAGTTCCAAAGGTGAGCCGATTATAACAAATGACAACTCGATTTCTTTTGTTGTTTTTTAATTTTTTTGGATTTTTGATTACTTTATAATATTTTTGTATTTTTTTTATATACGAAAATATTCACAAAAACAAGAATAACTTCCGAGGAAGGATCTTCAAAAAACAATCTTCAAACGATAACTTGAAATTTGTAACACAGCCTCCCCGGCAACGGCGCCAAAAATTGATCGAGTCAATAGTATATATATATATATATATATATATATATATATATATATATATATATATATATATATATATAGGTAAATTAGTAAATCACTTTTAATCAAAGCAATAAACCAATTCACAAATAAAATATAATTTCGGAAGTATCGATTTCGAAAGTAACCCTTTCTAGTCATTTCCCGGGTCGTTTGTGTCAACGAGGCGTGAATTGAACTTTTTGTTGAAGTTTGTGATCAGGATTTTGAATAGTTCAAGATTTTGGATTTGGTTTCTAGTTCTACAATTATATTGCAAAAACAAACAAAGGCAAGCGACAATTAAAGCAATTACCAAATAAGCACGAAAACGATAACGGGATTCTAAAAAAGCAACTAAAAACCTAAAACATCAAATTTTAACCTTAGAAATGCAAATTTAATTTCAAAAAGTCCTAAATGATTAAAAATAATTTTAAAAAAGAATTAAATTTTTTTGATTTTTATTTAATTTTTAATGAATTAAAAACAGTTTTAATCTAAAAATATTATTAAAAATGCTAAACTAATTTATAAAAATCTAAAAAATTTAGGAAAAATACTTTGAACAATACTGGTCCTAAGAAAAATAAATTTGCTTAACCAGCTTATCTCAATAAGCTAGAAATAAGCCCAAAAGGGCTGAAAGGCAAAACTGGCAAAAAGGGTTTAAAAGAAAAATAGGTGGAATGTTTAACGAAAAAGACCCAAGGGCATGTTGGTAGTGGAGGGTGGTGTTAAAACGTTGGGCGGTTAAGGTTGAGGTCCTGGGTTCGAGCCTGGGGCTTCCCTATACTGCCTAACGTTTTTATTTTTTTTCTTTAATAACAGTTCACTAATAAGCCAATAATCAACACTTTTTGTGAAAACATTTTTTATAAAAAACACTAATAAGCTAGAAATAATCTGAATGAAACGAAAAAAGTTAGTTTTTAAGCTAGATGGCTATTTGCTAAAACTGTTTGACTTTTTAGACTAAATAAGCTACAAGAATAGGAACTAAGCTCAAAACAGATAATTAGCTAGACCTAATAAGCACTAGTGACCACAAATAAGCAAATGGATTAAGCTGAAAATCCTTAAAAAGCATTTAAGACAGCAGACATCAAAAACAGTTTTAAAAGGGCTATGCACCAAATTTTAAGCTAGGATTAAGACAAATTAAGCACTAGATACGCTGAAAAATGAAAACAGATTAAGAACTACAACCAATTAGCAATAAGAAGCTAAAATTAAGCAAAATGGTTAAGCAAAAAGCTGGAAAAGACAAGTTGAAAAGTGACAGATTACACTATTATTTTTGGCTTTTAATCAAAGTTTTTATAAATTCTAAAATGGCAACTGCAACCCTAAAAATAAGCACTTAAATGGACTTCCAAGACTTTAAAAAGCTTGAAAAAATGAAGCTTGTGCAAGCAACCTCAGATCCTAAAACATCTTTTATCTAAGATTGAAACTTGGACTTCAAGCTTTAGAAACTGAAACTAGAAAACCCATGACAGATAGTTACCAAAACTTTTAAAACCAATGAAATAGTACTCAATGCTTTTAGACCAGATTCTAAACTTGCAAATTAATGCATTTAACACTCAAATACCAAACTTAAAATTCTCTTGATCCAAGATGAATTTAGGACAGATTTGAGCTTGAAATTTTCATTGAATTTAAGGATGATTGAGAAAGCTTGAGATTTACTAAAAACTTATATCAAACTTAAATAAACTTGCTAAGAAGATGATTTAGAACCAATCCAAAATGGATTTTGAAAACCGCAAAAGCCTTAGCAATATTAACCTGTGGTTAATACTGTCATGCCAAACACCCCTTTAAAACTTAGAAATCACTTTTTAACCTTAAAACAGACCAGGATTCCTAAAAAGGATTCAGAACTATGATTATGAAGACTAAATAAGCATTAACCAACAATTAATAAGCATTAAAGAATAAACAAACTAAATAAGCTGATTTGGGCTTTTTAAGACAGATTTTTATCAAAACATAAACTAATGAGATTTAAACTATAAATAAGCACCAAATAGCAAATAAAGACAATAATAAGCATTAATAAGCACAAATAAGACAGAAATAAGCATTAAATAAGCAAAACATTAAATAAGCGATAAAAAGAAAATGAGAACTCACTTTTTATTGAATAATCTTAAGAGTTCAATACTTGGAAGGGTAACAATGCTTATAACAAAGCTTAAAACAGACAATTTAACATAATTGCAGTAAAATAAAATTGCTAGAAAAGAAAAGATGTCTTTCTTGCTCAAAATCTTCTTCTATTTATAAGGTTTTGTGGTGAGGTGAAACTTCTTATGCTTTGAATTCTTCCCAATCATACCAAAATTGCTTACGGAAAGCAATAATCATTGTCAATCACCATTAAACCTGTTCATTGACTTTCCCATAATTGTTGACGCGTCATCTCGCCTAATAGGAGGCCTTGAATCTGCCACGTTGCTCTGGGAGTGTGTTAGGATGTTGAGGGAGTGTGTTGAAAGCACTTCAAAGCAATGGAGAAGGGTCTTGGCTCGTTTTTGGGCCTTCGTGCTTTTTTAGGAATATTTTATTATATTTCACAATTAATCTTCTGAAATCCCCTTTTTGGTGGGGTTACCATGTTTGCATGGTTGTTGATTTGACTGGGTATGTTGGGTGTTTGGTAAGTATTAATGATGAGTTAATGGCCGAAGAAGAAAATCGAAAATTGTGGGATAGATTTGGCTTGGTTTTGGGCCTTCGCGCCTTTTTCAGAATATTTTATTATATTTCAAATTTGAAGGATGCAGGGTAACGACAGTTAGTGTTAGGACTAACGGTGCAAGTGTTCAAGGAATACCAATGTTAGTCCCAAAAGACTAACGGTGTAACAGCCGTATAGTGGGCCGTTTGGTTATGGATTGAATTTTTTTTATTTTGGTTTAAATGATAATTTGGGCTTTTGGTGTTAAATGGGCTAGATGTAAAAGCTTAATGGGCCGACTTGTCCCATTAACTTGGGTTAGGTTGACCCACTAAGATGAACACACCTTCGGCTTCGTCTTTTCACGCTCTTTCCATTCATATGCTCGATTTTGTCTGGTTTTGGCCTTGTTTTTTGTCTTTTGTAAAGATCCTGTATACCTGCATAGAATTAACACAAACAAGCATATATTTGGCATTTTAGTATATCTGTAATAGGTTAATTAAGCTTCGTTTTATTGAGATAAAGGTATTTTCATTTAACGACAGAGCCAGCAATCTTTAATAAAATGGTGTCTAATCTCTATATGCTTTGTTTTTGAATGAAAAACAAGATTCTTAATTATGCAAATAGTATTGTTATTGTCAATAAAGATCTTGGTATGCATAAAATTGTACCCATTATCAAGTAGTTGATTCTGAATCCAAATCACTTATCTACAACAACTTTAAATGCAGCAGCTCACATATTCCATACATTTGTTTGGAATTTTAACCACAAGTCCGATTCCTTGCACTGCCATGAAATTAATACAACATCCCAAGGAATGACAACTCCTGTTGTAGACTTCATAATATAAGCTTGCTCCACATAATTACTATCATTGTATCTACCAAATCAAAAGAGAATCTTTTGGATACCATGAGGCCCAATTTAGGTTGACCTTTTAAGTACTTAAATATCCTTTTAACATCACGAAGATGTGACACTTTTGGATTGACTTGGTATCTAGCACATGCACACACTACAAACATAATATCAGGTCTTGAAGATGTAAGATACATCAATGAACCAATCATTGATCTATACAAATGAACATCCACTTATTCACCATCTTCATCCTTGAGCAAAGGCTTTTGAGTTTCCACTGGTGTGCTTGCAGTCTTGACTTCTGTAAACCTAAACTTCTTTAGAATTTCAGCAACATATTTATCTTGACTAATAAATATGCCATCATTCTTCTGCTTCACTTGCATTCCTAAGAAGAATGTGAGTTCACCCATAGAATTCATCTAAAATTTCTCATGCATCAACTTTTCAAATGCATTGCATAATGACTTCTTTGTAGAACCAAAAATGATATCATCTACATACACTTGAACTAACAGAATATCACCTTTGTCCCTTCTAATAAACAAAGTCTTGTCTATCTTTCCTCTCTGAAACCTATTGTCTAACAAATAAGTTAGACCTAAGGTTTCATACAAGCTCATAGGATCTTGATGTAGCCCATAAAGTGCCTTTTCTACTTTGTATACTCTGTCAGGGAAGTCTAGATCTTCAAATCCTGGTGGTTGGCAAACATAGAATTCCTCTTCAATTATACCATAAAGAAAAACACTCTTGACATCCTTCTGGTATACCACAAAGTCTTTAAATGAGGCATAGGCTAAGAATAGCCTAATTGCTTTCAATTCTGTCACAGGGGCAAAGACCTTACATAGTCTATCCCTTCTTCTTGTGTGTACCCTTGATCAACCAATTCTTGCTTATTTTTAATCATAATTCCCTTTCCTCCCTTTTATTCTTGAAGACCCTTTAGTACCTATAACCCCGTATTCCATTAGGAAACCAAGTACCACGAAAGTCCAAACTTCTTGTAGCTTGAATTGTAGAAGCTCTTCCTGCATAGCCTCAATGCAGCTTGGATCTTTCAATGCATGATTTACCTTTTTGGGTTCTTCTTGTGATAAAAAGGAAGCAAACATGCAATTTTGAAAGTCTTTATAGTTTGTTCTTTGTCAAACTAACAAAACAAACCATGATCTTTCCAATTCTTTGTCATATCTCCTTGTTTGAGTGCGGAAATTCAAGTCTCAAAAATTTGTTTCAACATGATAGATCTTTATGTTATGCTTATAGTTGGAATACGGACCTGACTTTGGATTGTTGTATCTAAATTATTCAATCAGCCTCTCACATTTCTCTTGCTCATCATTGCGGGTCAAATACGCTAATAATCTTCCAAAGCAGGCATAATTTGAAATCATCTAGAAAATTCAATGCTTATTTTCCACCAAATCATTAACTTCATTTATACTAGCAGCATTAACATTGTTAGTGTTGTTAACATTATCATCCTTCTCTTGATCAATACTTTCACTATCTTTTCTTGGATCTTCATCAACCTTCTTCTTATCATTAATTAAAGGCTTGGATCCATCATCTTGAGAACTCTTTGAACTTTGAGAGAATGGTGGATTAGCAGTCTATAATGGCAGCAGAATGTAATCTTTTCTAGGTATTGTCTCCCTTCAAGCTTTACCTACATCATCATATGATTTTGTACCTACATTACCATAAGACTGATTCTACTACACTTCTTATAATTACATTGACTTTGAAGTGCATCAATATCAAAAAGTCAAATTTGATCCCTTCCTACAATATTAGGTGTATCCTTACTAAACTGGACATGCAGGTTCTCTTCAACTATCCTAGTTCTACTGTTGAATACTCTAAATGCTTTACTATTAATTGAGTACCCAACAAAGAATCCTTCATCAGCCTTACCATCAAACTTGCCTAAGTGATCTATGGTATTGAGAATTGTAACAGGACACCCAAATGGTCTCATAAAGCCTAAAGCTGGTTTTTTACCCAGAAAATGTTCATAAGGGGTCTTGTTATGAGGCTTAGTTACTAATACACTATTTTGCACATAACAAGCAGTATTAATTGCTTTAGCCCAAAAAGTAGTAGGTAGCTTAGAATCAGCTAGCATTGTCCTATCAGCCTCAATTAGTGTTCTATTTTTCCTCTCACCTACTCCATTTTATTGAGGAGTTCTAGCTATACTAAATTCTCTCTTAATACATTTTCTCTCACAAAACTAATTTATCTCCTTATTCTTGAACTTAGTTTCATTGTCACATCTAATCACCTTAACCTTGTGATCTACTAGATTTTATATCCTAGTTATAAAGGACTTAAGAATGCCACTAGTCTCATCCTTAGTAGCTAGAAAGAAAACCCAACTAAACCTACTGTAATCATCTGTTGACACTAGCAAACAAACATTTTCATTAAGCTTTTTACAAATGTTGGACCAAACAAATCCATGTGCAACATATGTAAAGGTTGGCTGATTGAATCTTACAGTTTTGGACTTATAAGAGTCTCTATGTGACTCTTCCTGTTTGACAAGCAACACAGTTTGATTGTTTTCACAAAGTTTTTGAAGGAAAACCTCTTACAAAGAATATCCTTAACCATCTTTTATTCATAGTTTTGACAATCTATCAATGTCCAAGCCTCTATGCCAAAGTTTAGATTCATCAGATGTGACTTTTGCAAAGAGACAAGTTAGACCTCCTTTAGGAACAATATTCTTTAAATCAACACTATACATATTGTTCTCTCTAGGAACTTTAAGTAAAACATGACTTTCATCAGTTAACTTAAAGTTTGGAGATAAAACAATACATTTAGTGTCATTAAAGAGAACACTATTCTTTTTATCACACATTTATGAGAGACTAAAGAGGTTAAACTTTATCTCTCTTACAAAATACACATTCTCAAAATCTAAATTACCAGTTTTGATTGTACCTCTGCTTGTGATTTTCCCTCCTTTAGGGTTACCTCCAAAGGCAACATATCCTTCATTAATTTCTTCAAAGTCAGTAAGATAGGACATGTTCCCTGTCATGTGCCTTGAGCATCCACTGTCAATTACTCATTTCTCTTGCGAATCTTGTTATGGATTGCCCTGCACATAAGGTAAGAAAATCAGTCTCTTTTGGGGACCCAAGCCATCACTGACTTGGATCTGCCTTATGCATCAATATAATCAAATCTTTTAAAATTCATTGATTCACTGTTGTATTTAGAAACATGGTCTAAAACTTTAGTCTTTGGTTTCCAAACCCAACAAGTTGAGGCCTTAACAACATTGACATTATTTCCCTTAACCGCATTAACTACTGCTTTTGGCCTAGCAGCATTAACTACTGCTTTTGGCCTAGCAGCATTAACATTTTTATCCTAACAGTATTAACCCTCTGATTAAAATTACTGTTTTTAAATTTTGTTTTCTTGTGAATGGGCCTTTTAACCATTGAATGTGCTTTATTAAAAACATTTGTCTTTGGTCTTGCACTACTCACTGTTGTTCTAGGTTGAGCAGTATTAACTGGTCTACTAGTAGTAAGTGATACTAGGCCTGACCTCATTAATACTACTTTTGGAACCATGTTCCTTTTAGGACTGGGGTAAGTTATGCTAGAAAAATTCTAGTGATTCACCCTTTAAGTATAGTTCCATACTAGTTTTACCATCTTTTTATTATTAAACTGTCTCTGATAGTTATCACAATCATACTTCAGGTGATCAAAACTTCTACATACAAAGCAAGCTTTGTTAAACATCTCAAAATTTCTTCCTAATCTTTGAGACATCTAATTATTCTAGTTTCTTTGATTGCCTCTAGGAGTATGAGTGTTTTGTCTAAGTTGCTTAGCCTGTTTAGCAGTTTTCCCATTAGGTTTAACAAACTCTATCTTAGCAAAACTAGGCTTAACTATTTTCTTTTCTATCTTAGGATTTGACACAGCTTCATCCTCACTATCTAATATCTAATCTTTAATAAGTGGGGGACCAAAGTTCTTCCTAACAACCTTAGGCTTGTTTGCACTAGCCTTAGCTTCACCAGTAGTAAGTGATACTAGGCCTGACCTCATTAATACTGCTTTTGGAACCATGTTCCTTTTAGGACTGGGGTGAGTTATGCTAGAAAAATTCTAGTGATTCACCCTTTAAGTATAGTTCCATACTAGTTTTACCATCTTTTTATTATTAAACTGTCTCTGATAGTTATTACAATCATACTTTAGGTGATCAAAACTTCTACATACAAAGCAAGCTTTGTTAAACATCTCAAAATTTCTTCCTAATCTTTGAGACATCTAATTATTCTAGTTTCTTTGATTTCCTCTAGGAGTATGAGTGTTTTGTCTAAGTTGCTTAGCCTGTTTAGCAGTTTTCCCATTAGGTTTAACAAACTCTATCTTAGCAAAACTAGGCTTAACTATTTTCTTTTCTATCTTAGGATTTGACACAGCTTCATCCTCACTACTGAAATCTAATCTCCAATAAGTGGGGACCAAAGTTCTTACCTAACAACCTTAGGCTTGTCTGCACTAGCCTTAGCTTCACTAGTCTCAACTACAGGCATCTTAACTGTAGGCTTACTAACTGTAGGCTCATTCACAAACTCTTCTAGACCAGAGAATGACAAATCAAGTTTTGGAGGCATAAAGTTTCTTGTATAGGGAGGTGGAACTGCATTATACCCTAAACCATTTTGCAATTAACAACTATCTGAACAGTCATAGTTTGCTTAAGCTTTTAGTCAAATCATATATCAAAACTTTTAATCCAAGCTTTCCACTGACTCAAATTACCCCCCATGAAGTTCAACACAAATAATGAACTCAAGCAGTAGAAATTTTAAACTAGCAGTATTAATAATGACTAGCAGTAGTAATGACCTTCCCCTGAAACTGTGCATGAACATCTTCAATTCTGTAGGCTTTTTGTAGTGATTACTGATGAAGAAAACTGAGTATAACGAATTTAATGAAGAAGTAGAATCTCCCAAACTTGTGTCTTATGTCTTGCACTATCCACGTGACGTCAAACTTATAAATAAATCTTTGAAATATAAGTAGACCGCAACCTCTTGACAAAATCCTCATCCTCTATAATGAGACACTGAGCACAATAACGTAACTCCTATAAGTGATAGCGAATGTAAGCATTGAGCACCATAAGAAAAATCACACGTTGCTAGATTTTTCAAGTCTTCGTCAACACCATATAAAACGAACAAGTTATCTTCAAAGTGTAACACCCACTTTAAGATATGAAAAGAACACGCACTCGTGAAATTCAACTACAACATCAAATAAGTGATAATCAATCGTCTTTGTAATCACATCTTCAATAAATCCCAAAAATAATAGCCATATAACCAATAAGAGTAAACTATTATGAAAAATAGTTATGTCTGAGATCCAAACATGTGTGTCAACCAATATCAATCAACGCCAACAGTATTAACAATTTCAAATACGAACCAAACCTTTTTTCTTCATAGATTCGACACAAAACATAACCTTGTAAGATCCTAGATCAAGAGCCCCATGGCTCTGATACCAATTGTGGAGTTTGTTAAGACTCCTTAGATCGTTTAAGACTCGAGAATGATTATTTCTCATCTAGGATATAGTAACAATGATTAATAAACTTGCACAACGGAATAATAAAACAGAAATCAGAGTTACTTCAAGGTTTTCTTTATTCATTATATCCCCAAGATCAAATGATCCTTGAGGCTAAACTAACTAATACATAGATGTCTATAACACATCTACTAACTATCTAACTATGCTAACTAACTAAACGTGTACACACACACGTTTTGTTTTAGTCGACTCTCATTGAGAACACACACTTTTCTGGATACTAAAACAATATGCCTAGACCTCCTTTTATAGCATAAGGAGTCAAGGCTTTACATGGAAACTATTTAAAAGATATTAATGAGTTTGACCAAATCTTTATCTCTTCATCTTTATCTCTTTTTGACCAAATCTTTATTTTCTTCTACATCTTGTAGAATCCCACAATGACGACTTTGGTCCTTTTGTTTCCATCTTGTTTCATTCGTGTTTTGTCTTATCAACTCAAATATAATTCCCAACAATCTTCCCCTAGTTGATAATGACAAAACCAAATAAGCACGAACTTCCCCTGAAGTTAATATACGAATGAAAACTTCCCCTTAAGCTACCAAGGATCTACAAGTTGCAAATCATCAAATCTTCTTCCCCTTTTTGTCATCATCAAATCGGGGACTAAAGTATGCAACTTCGATCTTCACAACCACGAACCAATATTACACTTCTAATCCAAGCCTTCTATCTCCTCAAATTACCCACCATTAAGCACAATAAGAAAAATGAACTTGAGTAGTAGACACTCACACTAGCAGTAGTAATAATGACTAGTAGTAGCAAAAACCTTCACCTCGATGTAGCATGTAAATGGTTAAACATTTTAACATTAAGCTTCCCCTGAAACCCATATGTTAACCATTTCTTGAATCTTCAATTCTGTAGGCTCTATGTAATAATTACTGATGAAGAAAATTAAGTATAACGAACTTGATGCTCAAGTAGAACAACCTAAACTTGTGTCTTATATCTTGTTTATCCACGCGACGTCGAACTCATACCAAGACCAAAATATAAGTAGATCACAATCTCTTGACAAAATCCTCATCTATGAGACACATATCTAAAGTGATAGCAAATGTGAGCATTGAGCACCATAAGAAAAATCACACACCTTTGCTAGATTCGTCAAGTCTTCGTCACAACGTTATAAGCACGAACAAGTTACCTCCTCCTAAAAGGTATGATAAAACACAAACCCAAATAATTCCACTTCAACTTCAAATAGGTCATAAACAACCTTCTTCGTAACCAATTCGAACAAATAATCCAAAATACGAGCCTTTGAAACTTTTAGGAACATTTAAACCAAAAACCTTCCAGAACAAAAACTTCGACACATCTTTTCTTCATAAAGTCGACACCAACAAAAACCTTGAACAATCCTAGATATCGAGAGCCACGAGGCTCTGATACCAATTGTGGAGATCTTTATGACCCCTTAGATCGTTATTAAGACTCATCTAGGATATAGTAACAATGATTAATAAACTTGCACAGCGGAATAATAAAACAGAAATCAGAGTTACTTCAAGGTTTTCTTTATTCATTATATCCCCAAGATCAAATGATCCTTGAGGCTAAACTAACTAATACATAGATGTTTATAACACATCTACTAACTATCTAACTATGCTAACTAACTAAACGTGTACACACACACGTTTTGTTTTAGTCGACTCTCATTGAGAACACACACTTTTCTGGATACTAAAACAATATGCCTAGACCTCCTTTTATAGCATAAGGAGTCAAGGCTTTACATGGAAACTATTTAAAAGATATTAATGAGTTTGACCAAATCTTTATCTCTTCATCTTTATCTCTTTTTGACCAAATCTTGGTCAAGGCTTTACATGGAAACTATTTAAAAGATATTAATGAGTTTGACCAAATCTTTATCTCTTCATCTTTATCTCTTTTTGACCAAATCTTTATTTTCTTCTACATCTTGTAGAATCCCACAATGACGACTTTGGTCCTTTTGTTTCCATCTTGTTTCATTCGTGTTTTGTCTTATCAACTCAAATATAATTCCCAACAATCTTCCCCTAGTTGATAATGACAAAACCAAATAAGCACGAACTTCCCCTGAAGTTAATATACGAATGAAAACTTCCCCTTAAGCTACCAAGGATCTACAAGTTGCAAATCATCAAATCTTCTTCCCCTTTTTGTCATCATCAAATCGGGGACTAAAGTATGCAACTTCGATCTTCACAACCACGAACCAATATTACACTTCTAATCCAAGCCTTCTATCTCCTCAAATTACCCACCATTAAGCACAATAAGAAAAATGAACTTGAGTAGTAGACACTCACACTAGCAGTAGTAATAATGACTAGTAGTAGCAAAAACCTTCACCTCGATGTAGCATGTAAATGGTTAAACATTTTAACATTAAGCTTCCCCTGAAACCCATATGTTAACCATTTCTTGAATCTTCAATTCTGTAGGCTCTATGTAATAATTACTGATGAAGAAAATTAAGTATAACGAACTTGATGCTCAAGTAGAACAACCTAAACTTGTGTCTTATATCTTGTTTATCCACGCGACGTCGAACTCATACCAAGACCAAAATATAAGTAGATCACAATCTCTTGACAAAATCCTCATCTATGAGACACATATCTAAAGTGATAGCAAATGTGAGCATTGAGCACCATAAGAAAAATCACACACCTTTGCTAGATTCGTCAAGTCTTCGTCACAACGTTATAAGCACGAACAAGTTACCTCCTCCTAAAAGGTATGATAAAACACAAACCCAAATAATTCCACTTCAACTTCAAATAGGTCATAAACAACCTTCTTCGTAACCAATTCGAACAAATAATCCAAAATACGAGCCTTTGAAACTTTTAGGAACATTTAAACCAAAAACCTTCCAGAACAAAAACTTCGACACATCTTTTCTTCATAAAGTCGACACCAACAAAAACCTTGAACAATCCTAGATATCGAGAGCCACGAGGCTCTGATACCAATTGTGGAGATCTTTATGACCCCTTAGATCGTTATTAAGACTCATCTAGGATATAGTAACAATGATTAATAAACTTGCACAGCGGAATAATAAAACAGAAATCAGAGTTACTTCAAGGTTTTCTTTATTCATTATATCCCCAAGATCAAATGATCCTTGAGGCTAAACTAACTAATACATAGATGTTTATAACACATCTACTAACTATCTAACTATGCTAACTAACTAAACGTGTACACACACACGTTTTGTTTTAGTCGACTCTCATTGAGAACACACACTTTTCTGGATACTAAAACAATATGCCTAGACCTCCTTTTATAGCATAAGGAGTCAAGGCTTTACATGGAAACTATTTAAAAGATATTAATGAGTTTGACCAAATCTTTATCTCTTCATCTTTATCTCTTTTTGACCAAATCTTGGTCAAGGCTTTACATGGAAACTATTTAAAAGATAATAATGGGTTTGACCAAATCTTTATCTCTTCATCTTTATCTCTTTTTGACCAAACCTTTATTTTCTTCTACATCTTGTAAAATCCCACAATGACGACTTTGGTCCTTTTGTTTCCATCTTGTTTCATTCGTGTTTTGTCTTATCAAATCAAATATAATTCTCAAAAATCTTTCCCTAGTTGATAATGACAAAACTAAATAAGCACGAACTTCCCCTGAAGTTAATATACGAATGAAAACTTCCCCTTAAGCTACTGGTATGTGCTTAATTACACATATCATTTTCCATTAAAAACAGACTTAAAAGACTAAAAACGTACCAAAAATACATTGTATTTGTATGTTTTGCATTTGAATTGTGCAGGAACGGATATTCAAAAAGAAAGCCAAAAACGACCAAACCAAGCACGGGATGGAAAAGACAAAGTCAATCCGAAGCCAAAGTCAGTCAAAGTCAAAAGTCAGCCACATGAAGAAAATACAACTTGAGGGACTAAAATTGCCAAACCCCAAGTTGTATCGCAAGAAACCCATTTTTCCCGCCCAACAAAACCCCAGGTACAACTAGGGATGTCTTCCCATACCTTCTCCCTGCAAAAACACTCAACACCCTAGATAAATCATTTCAACCACTCCACTTTCCCCCCCCCCCAGCTGTATAAGTGCCATGTTGGCAATCCCTTACCACTTTCCAAGCATTTCGATGGCTGTGATTGCCTCAAAAGAAGCACAGTCTCCTTACAATCAACAGTTTTTGTTACTATGGGTGCATTACCATTTTCTACGATCTCCCATAGAGTGTAATTAATTCACTGTAGGTACTACTCCATCCTCATCTTCCAGAGATCATACTCACCAGGTTGGAGTATGGGTAGCTTGATGGTTTGATTAGATTGAGTATCCATTGCTTCTTGAAGAAGTAGATCTTGTGTGTAGTAAAGTTTCTTCTTATTCAAAGCTTCTCAAAAGCTTTAATACCACTTGTTGATCCCAATAGAATATATCTTTAATCCCTTAGCTTGTATAAGGTATAGTTATGCAAGATAAATCTAACACAACTATAGTAGAAACTTTGATTGTGAATATCAAAGACTATGCGGAATCTAGTCAATGATACTAAGAAGAATTTACAATCAAATTGTAATGAACAAGATCAATAACAAAACAGTTTACCAAACTTTCAGCCTCAATATAATACGAACACTCTTAATAGTGTTAGGGTTTACAAAACCTTGAAGCTACGAATAACACTTTTCTAGATATCTGAATTATATAAACATTATGCCCTAGGACCTCCTTTTATACACCAAGGAGTCCTACAAGGCTTACAATACTTTCCTAAGTTTTATCATGATCTTCTAAACAAATAACTTATATGAATCTTTTACAAAAATATCTCATACTTATCCCTTAAGTAATCTTGATAAAAAATCTTCTTCTTTATCCTTTCTCTTGTCTTTATCCTTCTAACAGTAGAAATTCTTCTAGCAGTTGTAATCTTTCAGCAGTTGTAACCAGCAGCATTAACTTTTATACCAGCAGCACTAACTGTGTACAAGTAATAGTAACTACTTAGAATATTTTCTTCATTCTTCATTAGCATTACTAAGTTACACTAGCAGTACTAACTTTATGCTAACCGTTGTAACTTTACTACAAGCAAGTACTAACAGTATAACTAGCAGTAACTAAGTTACATGTCTAACATTTGTGACTTTTATACTAGCAGTAATAACTACTAAGTAAGCTTTTTTCTTCTAAACTCTTAGAGTAGTCTTAACTTCCATTAGCAGTAGTAATATATACTAGCAGTGGTAACTAGCAGTACTAACTACTTAGCATATTTTTTACTAATATCACTAACAGCACTAAGTTATGCTTAGCAGTAGTAACTCTAACCTTAGCAGTGGTAACTTCTAAATAGCTTCAAAAAGTCTTTTAATCCCAGCAGTGATCAAATAACCAAGGTAAACTAAACGTGTTACCGAACGATACCAAAAATTAAATGATTACAAGAGTATAAGAATTACACGGTATCTTCTATGGAATCGTGATCGATGTTTGACCTTTGATTACTCTTCTTTTCTTCAGAAAATCATCTTGGGTATGGTATAGATAATATGATTTTGCACACTGAAAACTCGTTTTTGAGTCTTCTATTTATAGTGTCTAAAAAAGACTGGATATGCCGTATTGAGCTAGGTCAATACGGTGTATAGGGGTGTTGTCCTTGGAGTGCTCGCTAAGTTTATAATCAATCAGAAATAACTTCCCAAATTATAATTATTCACCAAATCTCTGAATAGTTATCCAGCTGGTATGGCGTATGAGGAAACATGGATACGCCGTGTTAGGAAGTGAGAATACGCGTTTTCTTGTGAAGTCCAGGCGCTGATACGCCGTATCTCCTTTTGTGGATACGGCATATTGAGCAGAATTAAGCAATCTTTAAATATCATCGTTTAAGCTCCAAAAAGTGCGCCTTTTAGCATGTCTTCACAAATCACTTCGTAATTATTGCAATTTACAATTTTAAGGAATTAAGTAACAATTATTGCAATAATGATATAAAAAGCTAGGATAACTATTCAGGATAAATGATGTATAAAATGTAAATGTTATTTGAGAATAATCAAATCTCCCCCCTAACTTTGAATCCTACTTGTCCCTCAATTATACTCTAGATTATAAGAAAAATTATCCCAACCGAAGTTAATGATTTTTTTCCATTTAACCCTATTTCTTTTCTTTATAATGCACATGTACAAAGACCAAGCAACTCATACAATAGGAAATGAAAACACTACAGATCACTCAACAAAATCAAGGTGTAACATTTAATTGTAATGCCTCATTTGCTTGGTCAGAATAGTTTTATATCATATGTTTGGCAAAGGATACACATCTCCACCACCTAGAGTTAAGGAGAAACAAATCAAAAGGTAAATTGGGTTTTTATTATAAGGCTAAGGGTTGATCATTCTAACAATCTTTCACCGATAGTACCATACCAATAAGGCAGTCGAATCATACAAACACAGCCGTAACGACAGAATAGACATGTATAATTTGATCACATCCTCATTCGAGTTTAACCAAGGGTTAGGATGAAGAATAATAAAGTGTCGTGGATCTCTAACTATCAGACACCAAAATTAATAAACCAACAAGGTGGATGAATCATGCATACGTAGCCGTAACGACAGATTAGATATGCATGACTCGATCTCAACCTCGTTCAAGTAAAACCTAAGGTTAATTGCTAGGAAAGGGAAGCAAATTATTGTTAAATAAAATTTACAAAACAAATAGATTAAGCTTGGACAAATAAGGTAGTTACTAGTAACTTTTCCTGACTGTTCCATGATAAAGACTCGAAATATATACAAACGCCTAGATCATAGAAATGACAAAGACAACCTAAGTTGGCGTTCCCATAACGGTCAACTTCCCGATCATCCCAAACTTACATACTTTTACAAAAGTGGTGATATCGGCCACTTTATACAAAACTATACATCGTTGATTTTTATCCACATATCAATGAATAATTAATCCTTCCAAGTATTTTATCGGTTTAAGTTTAGCGAACCAACTATCAATCATCCTTCTCTTTTTGATGCATTTTCTATTTTTCCATTTTTTAACCACAAACCTCGGTGTAATTTCACCGTCTTCACAATCATAATTCATCTGGATAATTTTTCCTTTAACACTTCATCTTCGGACATAATACATAATTGCAAAAGTATACACGAGCTACATATTTTCCCATTGCATAGTGCAATTTCCCAACCTAACCGGAGATAGAAAATTTCACTTTGACACAGGAAATACAAAACATTACACAAAAGAACTAGCAACTTTGATTAAGTAGGCTTAATCTACAGGATAGGCTAAGGTGTAACGAAATAGACATTTGGTGTGAAAAAGACAGGAATGGCTCAACAGGTTTTTCTAGGGGATCTTACTCTTATAGTGAGAGTACACGGGGTTTAACTAACCAGTGTAGTTAGTTAATTTTACAACATTTAGGCTTTTGGTGTATTCCTAGAAATTTACCAGTTAAAAATGTTACTCCATCTAAGTCCATAGTACTCATCGTTGTGGTCTCGAGTGATATACCAAGCCAAGTTTTAAAGTCCACTACATCACTGGCACACTCATAATTTTTGTGGAATTTTTAGTAAACGTTTGGAAATGGAATAGGCTTAATTCTCACAATTTGGCACTAAGGGTTATAGTGCGCGAGGTTATGTAACTAGTAATTTTTACAAAATTTATGCTAGAAAAAATTTTAAATTTGGCATAACTTAAGCATATAGCATATTATTTGTAAAAGAAAAGTCAAGTAGGCGTTCTAATTCTCCATCCCCCCACTTAGATTATACAATGTCCTCGTTGTATAGACAAAACAATTATAGAAAATGGGAAATAAAATTAGAACGAGGAACTCCCTTGATATGTTGCTCAGGATGATTCTCCAATTTGAGTTCTTGAGCAAAAGTGTATTGACGAGGCTTCAAAATGCTCATACACACGTCTTTTTCAGAGTATACCATTTCGTTAATTTCCTTACAGCAAAGTCCTGTATAAAAGTTTAGTAGACAAAATTGCAATTCCTATCTCGGTTACACAATTGTTACGATGCTAGAAAACAATTAAACACATTATACAGGAGGTCAATACGCCGTATCCCAAACCCAAGGATACGTCGCATTGCAACCTATAAAAACAAATATTTTAAAGTTTTGCTAAAATTAAAGACTGATAACGTCTAGACATGCTCGATACGACGTATCCATAGAGGTTTGATACACCGTATTGAGTGTCTGGGAAGACAGACTTAATAAAAAATTAAAATTACAATTCAAACAATTAAAAACAACCAGGTTGTCTCCCGGTAAGCACTTTTCTTTCAGCTAGTCTTTAAGTTAGACTTTTTCTGTTTCCCATCACCAGCTTCTTCTCACATGTCAATACTTTTTTTCATGCAAAGGTTTTTGAAATCTTAAGCCTGTTATCAATCAATGAGCTATGTTGCTGAACTTACTGCCAGGCTTGATTCTATCACACACAAGCAAACCTAAATCATCACATCATAATATATAACAAAAATAAAGAGTTTCAAAATACATCATGATATGAATAACAAAATGTACACAAAAAATGAGAGGGAGAGTGATCATGGATCTGGCTGCTATGGGGCTAAGGTGCTGGCGTTGTCGGTCCTATGTCTGGTGCGTCTCTGGTAGGGCAACCTGCGAGCTACCTATGAGAGTGATATCAAAGGCCTGATAGGTGTGACCACTGGCGTCCATCAGCTGAGTCATATAACTGACCATGTAGGTAGCAAACCTGCTATAATAAGTGATCGATCTAGTAACATCTCCTTGCAGCCCTACAATGCTTCGTCGCAGCTCCCGCACCTCCTCCTCAAGCCTGGAGACCCTCTGATGTATAGTAGTTAGGGGCAGGTAGCGGTGGTTGAGGTGCTTGCATGGGTGCTGGATTAGCCTGGGCACCCTCATCAACTGTAGGAGCATCCTCAGCAGCTCTAGGGGCACCAGCCATAGCATCTGGCTGCCTCTCTGGTCCTCGGGCTACCCAAGCCCATGTATCACCAACCCTCAAACAGATGTTGATGCAAATTAATCAACGTAGCAAACTGTAACCACTGACAAACCCATCAACCCCTGATCACTAACTGGTCCAAAATGAGCTGCAAGACGCCCAATGAAGTGATCCCAGACATCCTAGCTCCACTCTTCCTCCCCTCAGCATTCCTAAATAGGTACTACGCTAATAGATATGGGACGTTAGCAGTCCCTCGGTCTATGTTGCGAAGATAGAGGAGATCAACACCGGTCATCTTCTCAGGTACCTGCCCCCTGCCAGAAATACTGCAGGCTATCATCTTGTGGCATAGGACTCCTATAGGTTCTATCGAAGAAAACATAATAGGGCAGGCGCCCAAGAATACCCCTGTCCAGATGAGATCAACTAACTAAATAATCCCTAAGATCCCCTTTATCGGGGATCACTCTCTCACTACCCTGCCATTAGGCTTCAAACCCAGCCTCTGCCATCTCATCCTCTGTATGTAATCCCAACGCTAGAATAAACTGTCTCCAAGTCATCCTGTGTCTAGCACCTCCCAATTGAAAACACAATGTGTCAGAAACATCCAACCCTATCTTCGTATCGCTCATCCTACAAGTACTCAAAAACTCCAAAATAAACTCCTGAACCAATGATGCCCGGATCTCAAACAACCTCCTCTATGCATGACTAGTAAATAACTCATGCCCCTCATGCCAATTGTAAACCATACTCAACCAATGACCCAGAGTCTGCCTCATCCCTTCAGTCAAACAGGCAAAATTTAGAACGTGTACCCGGTTAACCGCCCTACCCCATATCGTCTCGAGCCTCTGCTTGTAGCTGTGTACTATATCCTCACCATATCCCTCAACCTGGTACCTGATCCATGTGTGCCTTTGATCCCTAGATGGTAAATGTAACATATCTGCAAGTAACACGAAATCAATACACAAATAAATTACTTTTTTAACTATTCTTTTCCAGGGGTAGATACGACGTATAGGGATTTTTGAATATATACGTATTGTAAGTAAAATACAATAATAAAGAACCAACATAGGGTTTTCAAAAGATATTTATACCCCATATCCAGAATAATGAATACATCATATAGGTTTCGATATTAGGGGAAAAATCTTTGATACATCGTGTTCGTTGGAAATGAATACGTCGTATCGTATCAGTAGAGAAAAAAAAGAATGGGTTTTCCCCCGTTTCTACCCGTTTAACCTTACTATATTATAGTAACAAATTTCATCTTTTACCTATGTATAAAATTCAATTTGGGGGGGGGGGGGCATTTAATAGTCAAATGGGGATAAATCACAAACCCTAATCTAAATCAACGTACTCTAAACCCAAATTCATTTTTTAAAATAGAAAGAAGAGTAGCGCAATCATAACCTTACGATTAGACCTTAAGAAGTATAGCAACTAAACAAGGAAATTGGGTTTTGGATTAAGGGCACGGTAATATGTTTGTTTGAAATGAAGTAAAAGTGTGTGTGTGAAAGAACATATCTAGCGTATATTGCTGGTTTTTATACCCAGTCTCGATACTCTTAATAGAATGTTTTTGGGTCCAATACGGTGTATTGGACAATAAATTGATATGGCGTATAGGTGTACCTTAATACCCCGTATTCATTCTTGGAGACCAATTTTTCAAATATTTAACAAAGTAAAGAAAAACGTACCTTGGCCTCCGCAATATTTTTGTATGAACACCATCCTTATAATACCGTTTAGGGTCGAACGGGATGTCAAATGGCACATATAATTTTTTTATGAAATTTAATGGCATCCAGTTGTTAAGACAATTCCATCTTATGATATTAGCATTCAATGTTATGATAAAAAAATCTTGTTGATTTTATCGTGATTTGTTCTCTAGAAGTTTCGAATATTGACGCCTGTTAGTAATCAATGTTTATTACGTTACTTTTAGAAGGCTGTGTTATATCGATATTATCATCATTGTCCTTGATCGTTTTTAGATTATTGGGAAAAATTACGTCTAGAGGAAATGAATCATTAAAGTATAAAACATTTTGTTCCTCTTCATCATATTTGACCAATGATGTTTCATTTTTTGAATCAAATTTATCGATATGTCCAAGAACTTACAGAAGGTTCAATTAGTGGGTCTGATTCAGACTTTAGATCATCATTATAAGTGATGGCTAGGAATTCATTCTCAAAATCTTTAAAGAAGTCTAAACCGTCAATATATCCAATCGTAGGTTCTGGTGACGGAGATGATGGCATATTGACATTATCATTCTCATTTTCTGAATCCGTTTTTAAATTATCGACAAAAATTATTTTATAAAAAAATGATTTTTTGTTAAAAATTACCATGTGATCTTCATCGTCGGATTCGTCAAATGATAAATATAAAGTCAATTTTGTTATTGTTAAGAGGACTTACCGTGGGTTTGCATGAGAGTGTTGCATCGGATGTATCATCAAAGACTATAGTTGGGTATTCAGTTTCGAAATTTGTGAAGCTATCTTCCTCATCTTTATAATTCCATCTACCATATGTGACAGTTTGCCAATTAAATGTTCGACCATGTCTTTGGGCCTTTCCTTCTTCGAATCTGATGTATTCTTCCATAGTGATATTTGGATCATCCATGATAAACCTAGGCTGGAAATTAGAGACAAGAAAACAGACTACAAAGCAGAATACTAATAATACAAACAGAATTAAATTAATTAAATTATTCTAAGCTAATGGTTAGAAATACTAATAAAATTAAAGGTTAAACTTTTTCACTCCTCGGAAACGACGCCAAAAACTTGATGTGCTATCGTGTAGGGTCAATTTATTGATTACCAAGTTTTAAATTTATATTTAGCCTACTTATCCTAAAACAACACTTAACGTCAGTTTGTACCCGATCGGTGGAGTTTCTTGTAATGTAGTGTGTTCAAACACTAAGAGCGAGTCGATAACCTTATATTCTATCAAATTTTATTTACTCTAATTAAGTTAATTCTAATTACTTGTTAAACCTATGCTAAACCTAATTCTAATGGTAATGGGGGGGTTTTCAGCCTGAGAGACTGGCACAGGTTTTATGGTGACACTAATCAATTCTAAACGCAATAAACATGCAAGAAAACAATCAGAAGATAAAAGAGTGGGATAAGCCATATGATAGAAAATCATATTAGCCATATTAAGTCGGATTAAACACACTGGTTTGTTTATTTAGTGCATGATTTCTTATCTTGAAGAGGCATATCATTCTTAAGACTTAGGCGGGACATCATCCTAAGACCTAAACACGTTGAATATTGTCATAAATAATGTATCCGCATAAAGTATCCTTTTAATTTAATTATAATCTATCTGGGGATTAAAGCAATGGTGATCTTGTAAACCCTAGCCCATCCGGACTTTACCCACTTACCTGTTTGACGGTATTTTATATACTGGTAGTGTCCTTTTCAAGTCTTATACTTAATTAAAAACATACTTGTTGAAACATTATGGGTCACCTACCGGTCCAGCTAAGCTCATAATTTAAAGACAAAGACAGAACATTATTTGTGATCCTATTGGTCCATTAATATAAAGACACATATGGAGAGCTATCCTAGTATCTAGTATACTTTTTAAGCGTAACTAGACCCATCTATGTAATGATAGGTCCGCTATATTCAAACACGTAAAGAATATCAATGTGATAAACATCATTAAACTTCAACGGATAAATTAACAAAATCGGTTTAAACAAAACAAGACATTAAATCATCATTAAGAATGGCTAAGACCCAAGGTATTACCCATAGCCATTGTAATATACAAGCATGCTCAAATAAACCAAGGTAACTAAATGTTTAACCGAATGATAACCAAAAATTAATGATTACAAGAGTATAGAATTACACTTGTCTTCTATGAATCGAGATCGATGCTTTGACCTTTGTATTGCTCTTCTTTTCTTAAGAAAATCGAACTTTATGTGAATGTATGATTTTTGCACAATGAAAACTTTGATTTAGAGTCTTCTATTTATAGTGTCTAAAAAAGACTAGATACGCCGTATTAAGCTAGGTCAATACGACGTATATGGGGTGTTTTCCTTGGTGTGCACGCTAGGTTTATAATTAATCAGATATAACTTCCCAAATTATAATTATTCACCAAATCTCTGAATACTTATCCAGCTAGATACAGCGTATGAGGAAATTTAGATACGTCGTATTGGGAAGTGAGAATACGCGTTTTCTTGTGAAGTCCAGGCGCTGATACGCCGTATCTCCTTTTGTGGTACAGCGTATTGAGCATAATTAAGCAATCTTTAAATATCATCGTTTAAGCTCCAAAAAGTGTGCCTTTTAGCATGTCTTCACAAATCACTCTGTAATTACTGCAATTTACAATTTTAAGCAATTAAGTAACAATTCTTGCAATAATTATATAAAAGTGGATAACTTTTTCGGGATAAATAATGGTATAAATGTAACGTTATTTGATGTCATCACTTAGTCAAATGAAATTCCTCAAGTATTTTTAAACCCTCCAGATGATGAACAAACCATGCATACCCTCTTTACTCGCCAAACTAAAAAATTTAACCGTCAAGTCCAAATGCGAGATGAGCACCGAAGCGGGCTAAGGTCAATCGGGAAGGGAATCAAGAATTTGTGGAAGGGAAAAAGAAGTGAGCAATTAGGAGATTGCTAAAGACAATTTTATTATGACTAATACTTATTTAAACTTGTTGGTATTATTTTCGTACTTGCTATGCTTTGGTACTTAGATTTAACATTATTTGGTAGGCTATTTGGGACTTAGTTTTAGAAACGTGGTTTTCCTTGGGTGATCGTTCAATTTTATCATCCTTGATATGTGTGAAAACACATATCCTTTTTATATCAAAAATGTCCCTTAAAAGACCAAAATTGTGCATAAAATACTTGTATATTGCTCGTTTTGTCTTTGTGATTGTGTAGGTACGGATATTGCAAAAATCTCAAGAAAACGGTCAAAGCTGGACAAACACGGACACGGGAAAGGAAAGAATGTACAAGATCTAGGGATTTATTGCTGAAGGTCCAATGGTCAACTCAAAGTCAAACTTGGTCAACTAGTCAACCACTAAATGACAAAACCTAAATTGCCAAAAATAGTCCCTCAAAAATAACCAAAATACACAAATGTCCCAAACCCTAACGACGTTAATTTTTCCATATATTAAGTTAACACTCGTTATCTCTTCATTACATCCGCATGTAAATTAACGCCATTTAAAACCCACCGGCCAAAACCTTTTAAAATTACCCAAGCCCAACCCGAGTTAAACTCCCCTTAAGTTTAAAATTATGCGGGTAATACTTTATTACTATTCATTATCTTTCTTGATTTACCACTCACTCAAACCAAGGGGTAATTCATAATTAATGACGTAAATAATCAATTCAAGTATCAAGGAATGAACTGGCAGAATTAGACGTCATACAAGCTTTTGATTGGTTGAAACCCATAAGAAGTGACATGTGGACATAGAAAGAAAGCACACCAATCAATGAAATTTACACTAAAACAAGTGCAAAAGAAGCATAGAGGTCTAGCACATGGAATGCCACGTTGGCAATCCGTGTGCTCATCAAGTTGATCTAACGGACAAGAATCAAGATCAAATGATTGGAAGATTGAATGGCCATGATCAAAGTGACGGTAACAACTTAGGACCTGGAACTTCATTAAAGGTTAATGAATAGCCTCTTTCACCACTCAACGAAAACGAGGAGTAGAATTTAGAGTAGCTTTTTAAAGTAGCTTTTTAATTGTAATTTTCTTTTAAGTAATATTTTAGCTTATTGTAACTTCAAGTTCATTAATGTAATCAGCTCTTTTATTAATAAAAGTTTGAATTCCCTTATTGTGTTCTTTGTTTTACTAAAATTCACCTTGTGTAACAAAATGGTTAAATAAGCTCTATTTTATTCAAATAAGCTCTTAAGTTACTCATAAGCTGTTCATTTATTCAACTAAGCTGTAATAAGCTTAGTTGAGCTTTTAAGACACATAAATTCTCCCTCAAATGTACCACAGTTTAAACTTGGATGATGGACCAAACCTAGAAGGGTCCATGGACCTCACTGGCTTATTCTAAATAAGCCAGAGCTTGTAGACATAAGCTCTTTTTGAGCAATAATCCCTGTTAAGCTAGGATTCAGGTTCTATTTCATTTACTTCTCTGTCTTTCATAATTTAGTATAAATATGCTTATTAGCCTATTGTTGCTTAATCTGCTTAGTATAGTTCTCTTATGCTTTATTATAAGTTTGTCTTTATGTTCTTAGTGCTTGATAATTAGTTTAAATATCCAGTTTACTTAATCTGTCATAAAAACAGTGAAAAAAATCCAAAAACATAGCATAGTTAGTAGCTTATTTTTTCTAGCTTATTTGTCTGCTTAGATATGCTTATTAGATTTGGTAAATGCTCATTAATATCTTGTATCTGTTAATCGATCATTAACTACCACATTTATAAGCTCAAGATGAATTTTATGAAGCTGAGGGGGTGTTTGGCATAGCAGTACTAACCACAAGTTAGTACTGCTAGTGGCCATTTAGTCTTTGGATTTTGATTTTAACTTCATAAATAAGTCTGCTAGAATAGAATTAAGAAGTTATGTTAGGGAAAATTTGTTTTTCATAAGTTAGATTTATATAAGTCATAATCTGTCTAGTCTCATTTTGCATTAAAAGTTTTAATCATATCTAGTATTAGTAATGGTCTTATTTGCACTTTATTTGTTGTCTCAATAGAGTAGAATCAAGTGTCTTATCCTGCATTTAAAGTTTTAAAAGTTTTTAGTTCATTTACATGTCAACTACACCAGCAGTTTTAAAAAAAACAAATAGTTGTTTTCAATTTAATAATTCAGAGGGTATAAGTAGCTTATAGGATAGATTTTGGTTTAACAATAAATCAAGTGGTAATAGGTTAATTGGTTTCCATTTGTTATTTAGTTATAAAGCACAATAGAGGTCATCTATTTTTAGCTTTTAAAGTAGCATTTTGTCTTTTTAATTTCAAAACAAAACTCAGCAGTTGCTGAGTATTCTGTCTGATTTCAAAGCACTTTTTCATTAAGCTCTTATTTTCTAAAATACCTTTTAAAAGTTTTTTCTAGTAGCCCTTAGGTCTAAGTTCAAATAGGTATAAGCTAGATTTTCTCAAGTGTCCATTTACATTCTAGAAAATAAGCTCAAAGTCCCTATGGGCCTGTTTGGGTAAACAATCCTTATCAAGTGCTTATTTGAGTTTTATAGCTTATTGCTTATAGGATTTGATTAATTTTTTCTCTATTTAGCTTATTAGGATAGAATCAAATTGTCTGTAGCTTGTTTAGTTCAGTTATAGCTTATTTTAGCTTTTCATTTAAAATCCAAATATATTAAGTCAGTAGCTATTAGTTTTTTTCATTATGCTTTTTAGGTGCTTATCTGTTCTTCAAATTAAATTTAGTTTGCAATTTTAAGTATCTTGTTAGTCAAACTTTAAGTAGGTGATAAGCTCTTTGCCCTAAGGATCCATTTGTGAGCTTAATTTTAAGCTTGAAAATTGCCCTTAGCAGGCTTTTTGATTTTCAGTTAGTGTTTTTAAGAGCTTATTAGATAATTCAGCATATGCGTTTTTTGTCTAAATGCTTATTCCTAATTCAGGTTAGCTTATTAGTTTAGGTTTAGCTTATTAATAGCTTATTTAGTCATATAGTTAGCTTGTCTTTAATTTTGAGCTTATTTAGTTTGAAAAAGGTAAAAAAAATGGTTAAGTAGTCTGCTAGTTTCCTAAGCAGTTATCTAGCTTATTACAGGTTTTTAGATATAGTTGATTTTATTAAAAGTTCTTATTTTCAGCTTTTCTACAAGTTTTGCTTTTAAAATTTTCAAAAAAAAGGAAGATGGAAATCGGGGGTGAGCAAGGCTCGAACCCCCGACCTCAACATCCTCACCCTTTTATAACACCTCACAACATACACTCACTACCAACGTGCCCTGGGGTATTTTTCATTCTAGTTTTACAAAATCTATTACTTAGATACATTTAAGCTTTTTTTGTACAATAAGCTGTTTTAGCTTATAACACAGCTTATTCGATAACTGTTATTCCAACTTAGTTTTTCCTATATCCCTCTAGTTCAAAGCCAACATTCCTATATTTTTTTTTTAGAAATTTTATATTTAGATTTAAGTATTATTTTAAACATTTATTTTTAATAAAAACTTTTCAAAATTCATTAAAAAAATAAAAAATAATCAAAAAAATATAATCTTTTTTAGAAAATTTCCTTTTATCATATAGTTATCAAGAAGATTAGTTTTGCTTTCGTAGAGTTTAATTTGTAAAATTTCATTTTTTAAAGAACGGGATTCATTCCCGTTCATGTTTTTCAAAATTTTAAGCTCAATTCAACTCCGTTTTTGTTCTAATTTTCTTTAAACTTACTTTTTAGTCAATTAGAGTCCAGAAAAAATCATTTTAGGATTAATTTTTGTAAATTTAGGGTTTTAAATAACCATTTAGGATTCCCGTTTTGTGTTTTTAGTTAAGGTTTAATTTCCCGTTATTAAAGTTAGGTTTACTTGTCCTTTAAATTGCTCACTTTTAGGATTTTAGGAAACAAATCATCTTTGAACCAATTCAAATCATTGTCCAAACAACAAACGTGGTCTCAATTTCATAAATCTTTAGGAAATACGACCCGGTAATCACTTACCGGTAAATATACGTATTATTGTGAGAATTTTCCTTTCCTCCTTTGTCCTCAAGGGTAGTTTGGTAATTTTCTATACTTATATCATTATACGTGTATATAATTGATAACGATCAATCCTCGAACATATTTGCATGTTAATTGAGATATTATGCCTCTTGATCTTGATATATATGAAATTATCATGCATGCTTAGCTATTTCTTTCTCTATGCCTATAATTGATTCCCTACTAAAATTTAGATTATTAGTTTTAATAGTTGGAAGTATGTAGCTTAGATGATTTATTGAGTAAATGATTAGCTGTAAAAGGCATATGTAGGATTATCCTTTTTCTGCAACAGTTAGAAAATCAGGAAAAATGGAGAAAATCTCATATCCTAGTGAAAACGGCCTCACGCCATCCTATTAAACTTGGAACGCCCCCAATATTATCTTGGGACCAACTACGCCACAGTATTTATGGTACCACCATCTAGAGTCACGAGATTTTTTCTAAATCTCCTGAGTTTTCCATGCAGTTGACCATCATATCATTATGCCCAACTACTTTTGCATTTTGCCATTTTAAAAAACACGATTTTGAATCATAATTTTCCACAACCATGCCTTACCCAAATGATAATGCCCAAAAATATACAAATTTAAGTGGCGTTTTTAAATATAATTAAAATCATTACTCATGAACTTCGATAACTTATAGCAAATAAATTATGTGCACGGTTTACTTGAAGTCATCCCGAGCTCAAAAGAAATAAAGTTCAAGTGTTTTTGGTCATTGCAAAGCAAGATAGAAGTAAAGAAAAAGACTCAAGGCTGAAAAAGACCCAAGTACGCCGCACTTACCCTATGTGCGCCGCACTTCCAAGCGAATTCAAGAAATTAAAGTCAATTAAATGAAGACGCATTTAATCACCAAGTACGCCGCAAATAACTTTGTGAGCCGCACTTCCTATCATAACTATGAAGAAACATTACCATTTTATAAAGGAGCAGGTGGAGAATGGAATTGTGGAACTCTACTTTGTTCGGTCAGAATATCAACTCGCTGACATCTTTACCAAACCCTTGCCAAGAGAAAGATTTAATTTCTTGATCGAGAAGCTAAGAATGAGAAGCATGTATCCGGAAACGCTAAAACGTCTGTCAGAGGAAGAGGACGAGTAAAGGTGGTTACTCGCGGTATATCTTGTATCATATGTACATAAGAAAACATAAAAATACAAAAATATTTTTATTTTATATAAATTTTTCAAAAAAAAAATTAAAAAAATCAGAAAATATAAAAATATGTATCTCTGGCATGTCTTCTGTAAATCGATAACATTTACGGCCTTAGAAATATCATTTAATAATGATACGAGGCTGTAAATGAAGTTCGAGCAGAAGTTCAAAAGCTTTTAAAACATGCCAAAAATGGCTTGCTATTATTTCGGATAGCAACCCGGTCATCATCTTAAAGGCAAATATTTCAATAAGAAAACTTGACCTCACAACGGGAAATTTATTTTTCTTGGGAATGAATTACTTCATATTCATTCAAAGGCTTATGTTTACTTTGCAACACACCCGTGCTTCCTATATACAAATTAATGTACGTGTCAGTGCATTTCTTTGTCAAAATAAGAGAAATCTTATTTTTAATGGTAAGAAGTTGTCTTCATAATGAATCAGTATTTTCAGTATTCACAAAAAGATTTTCAAAGACAATTCGACCACTCAAACAACGACAACAGCTCTTTAAATAGAAAACGGGTTATTATTTGAGGGGGAGAAAGTGTCATCAAATAATCTTTTAAAACGGTATTTTAAAATAAGTCACAAAATAAACGGATAAAGTTTTTGATAATGACGGATAACAATTTAAAGGGGAGTTAATTTATATTAACTACAAGGGCTTTAGATGTCTTTTGTTTAAAACTTTACGGACTTATTTGCAATTTGAGACTTAGTGATTTCAGGCTTTATACTACATTCGATCAATATTGCCAACACCTCATAGTTTTAAAAGACTTAGGAATGTTTGGAAATAATCACATAGTTATAAAAGCCTTAAAGTTGATTCTCAAGGGATAAATCTAAGCTTATTTATTCTTCAAACATGATCTCGAGTATGTGTGAGTATAAGGTTTTGCTGATTCCAAGGTGTCGAAACCAGTAAGGGGGAAGGAGTAGATGTATACATGATAGACTCCATGGCCTTCTTTTGAACTTGTCCTCATGGTTAGCTTCTTTTGATTTTAGGCCTTTTTTGTTTCTTTCGGGTGCACTATTTCAACCTCATGAGGAAAAAGACATCTAGTCATCATTTAGTATGCATCATTTGAGTTCCGAGGGGGAAGTGTTGGGATAATAATTATTTAAAACGTGAGAATAATTCTTTCTGATTTAATTAATGTTTTACCCGACCGGTCAATCTCTAAGCTTATTCTTAAAAGAAGTAGATATACTTGATAAAAGAGGTGCACATAGGTATGATGATTCCTTTAGATACTCAGTACCATGTAGGAAGAAATGTCTACTTCCGAGACTTAGTTGACTTTGGAGGTATCATTTTGTCTATTTAGAGGATTTAATTGTCTACATCCGGGACTTAATTGACTTTGGTGTTGCGGTATTAAATTCTTGAAAGGGTTAATTGTGTACTTTGGATATCTGGGCTTTATACATTAAGACTGCTTGATGCGGCTTGCAAGAAAGTTTTAAATCTACTTAAGAAAGGATTGCTGATTTAGGGGGAAGCTAAAACAACTTCTTAAGAGAGACTACGGGGAAGACTTACGGCTGCTACAAAGAACCATATGATTCTATCATATGATGTTCTCAGCATTCAGGTCAAACCTCGTACATAATAATCTTGTGAATATGTGAATAAATAGTGTAGACTATAATTAGGCTTATATAGTGTTTGAGTACGAATTTTCAAGAATTTCTTAGTAAATTCAAAAAAATTCAAATTAACGTACTTAAACACCATATGATTCCCTTATAATTTGAGGGGGGCATTAATATGTTCTAATAATCGGCTTGTTAATAATTGGACATCTTCTCCCCGAATGCGTATAAATTTTATCAATTAAATCCAAATATTACAAGTTTAAACATTTTTGATAAGGGGAGAAAATGTGATTAAAATATATGGCTAATAATGTGATTTTTAAGATCTCAAGTGTACGCTAACCCATATATGTGCTAAACTATTTTGATTAATCGATGCACATATGAAGGAGGAGCAAATGGTTACGTGATTGGCGGAAATGTGGAAGTACCAAAGACCGACCATCTAAATTACTATATTGGAGTGATAAGGTGGTTAAGTTTAGGTATCTATTCCTATGATCCAGCCAGAACTAGAGGGATCTACCCAGGGATATTCCACTAGATAGTGTAGAAGTCCTTAGGTATGAAAAAAAGGAGTAAAGTAAGATTAAGGCAAAAGTACCGACTGAGATGGAGCTAGTACCGGAACAAACCCAACAAGGTACTAGTCATGAAGTCTCGGTAAGCGTTGAAAGGGTTGAAGAATTAAAAAGGAAAAGT
>BQNB010034554.1:0-20000 GCA_026074375.1 Tanacetum coccineum
TGGGTGCCTCTTCCCAAAGATATACTGGGTGCCTCTTCCCAAAGACCTACTGGGTTAACGGTTACTTAGCCAATACATAGAAGTTCAAAGTAATTGTATCCATGTAAAAACAAGCAATGTGTTCCGTCCTTAAATAAGTAATTTAGTATTGTGTCCCACCGTGAGATATACATATGAGTGTATAACCAAAATATAGCGAGTGTTCACGCCCAACAATTAAACCAAGTATTGTATCTCCTCGCGAGATGTATAAATGAGTATATAAACCAAACAGGTAATCAACCATGTAAATGCGTTTGTAAACATGTACGCAGACGAGTTGAAAATGAGCACGTAACGAGTTTAAATCAAACACGTAATTGAATTTGTAACAAACATGTTCTCACCCTAAAATTATATGTAAAACATGTAAAACGTGGGGCTATGAAACTCACCTCGATGAGGTAGAACGATTGGCAGATAAGCATCTAATATGCACAATACGAACGGAAGACGAAGCGACTCGATCAAGAAGTTACGGCTAATCTTAACGGCTAAGTCCCACTAGCCTAGGATAATGTATTTGGGTTTTCCGATGAATGGTTACGTCAACGCGACACGTTGATAAAGATTTAGATTTAAAGTTGTAATAGTTTGGTGGTTGGTTAAATAAAATAAATAGAAAAGTAACGCAACGTGTGTAATATATTCCTTATATATTACATATAAAAATAAATCCTTATATAGCTCGTACCGTGAGTTATATAACAATTACAAACAATCCGAAGATTAATGTGACGTATATAATGCTTTGCAAGTATTATATAATAAGTGTGAGTAAAATAATTAAACCAATTAGTTTGACTCGTTTTCTGAAATCACCACTTAATTAAATAGAAAGTTCTTGTATAAACGTAATCGTGCGTTTTAAGATTACCAATTAAATTAACCGATGTTTGTAAAGCATTTTACAACAATTATTAGGTTACCATCTAGCTGATAATTATAAAATATAAAATAATATTTTATAAGTTATATTTCGTTTCCTCGACGGGTCGTGACTAAAACAGTTCGTTTCCTTGTGAAAGTATAGTTTTCGTTCGTTGTCAGGTTTTCGTACAGTTATATTCTTATATATCTTTAACATATAATTTATTCTCTTTATCGGTTTATAAAACAATAGTAGTTTTAGTGAATCATAAATATAGGAAATTATATAAGTTTCATCATGACTTCCCCGTTTATATAACGTTTCCCATATACGTAAAACTCAACGTTTTTCCCTTAATCAATATATATTGCAGTTATTCGCTTTCCAATATTCAAAATGCACCCGTTTCGGTATAAATATATTATATATATATTTATATATATATATATATATATATATTTTATCTATATATATATATTTATATATATATATACGTATTATATATATATATATATATATCTTATATTAATCTAACTAAACAAATAATAAATATTGTCTTTATTTTAACTCACTTTAAACCACCAATTTAGTCCTGTTTTATATTTATAAAAACTAATGCCTATATTTCATTTGTTTGTTTTGAATTGCTATATAACTAAACGAACCCCGTTGTTCTCGCATTAATCCCAAAAGGTCACTTCGTGTCTTTCTCTCTTAAACCAAAAAATCCCTTTTGTTGTCATCCCTAAAACCAAAAACCCCTTTGATAAACTTTCAAAAAACATGCCCTTAGTATTTTATGCCCAAACCAAATACTCCCTTTTGCTGTTAAACCCACAACCTATCAGCGGCCCTTATGGTGTCATAAACAAACACCCACCTTTGGGTGGCTGTTCAAGCCAAACGTACCTAATGGTTGTCCACACAGCCAAACGCACCCTATGGCGGCTGACCCGCGAAACAAACGCGCCCTAGTCGAGGCAACGAACAACCCGACGCACCCTTTTCATGTTAAAACCCAACCCGAACGCACCCTCGGTGCTAAATTGAACAACAAAACTCAAAACCACCACGAGCCGGCACCTCCATGGTGCGGCCGTGGCGGCGGCAGACCTGACCGAACCACTCACCTTATGGTGGTGGTCTCGGTGACAACAATAACCCAACGAACACGCCTCTTTTCTTTTCTTTACGGTGTTAAAACCAAGAAAACGAAACCCTTTGTGGCTAATATTAACCACCACGCCACTCTAGTGGCGGCTGTGGTGGTGGCGTGGGTGGTAGGATGGTGGTGTTGGTTATGATGATGATGGCGACGGTGAGGTGGCGGTGATGGTGATGTTGGTTGCGGTGGGACAGCAGCCGGAGAGGAGGGGGAGGGAAAAACGCGAGTGGAGGCGAGTGACCTAGTGGGTTGGATAGATCGGGTAATGAGGATCAATTTTGGGTTCGGACGGAAAAGTTCGCCGGAAAAGTTTTCCACTCCCTCAAAGACTGACAATTCTTCAGGGGAGGAACAAGTTGATGACATAAGCCCTACAACTTTGGAAGCTGATGCAATCTTAACAAAAGTTAAAAAGATCAAGTCAGTTGATAAAGGAAAGAGATACAAGAAAATGAAGAGTTCAAAAGAATCTGCTAGTACTGGTTGGGACTTTGAAGAGGTTAAGTCTGCTTTTGAAGAAGTTAATACTGGTGGCATTAAAGTTAGTGCTGGTATTGAAGAGATTAATGCTGGCAGTTTGGATGTTAATACTGGCAGTGATCCAGTTGCTACTGATAGCATAAGAGTCTCAGTACCTTCTCCAGGCAGAGGTAGAAGAGAAGGAAAGGCTCCTATGATAGAAAAAGAAGAGACTCAAGCTTCTAAAAAGACAAAAGAACAAATTCTTCAAGAAGAAGCAGGACTTGCTGAAGCTATCAGATTAGATGTTTTAGAAAAAAGCTTTGGAAAAGGAAGAAGTGGCCAAACAAGTTCAATTGGATTCACTTCTAGCTCAAAGGATGGCTGAAGAGCAAGAATTAACAGAGGAACAAAAGAAAAGGAAGGCTCAAGTTCAGTTTGAAGCTCAATCTTATACTGAAGAAGATTGGGACACAATTAGAGCAAAGCTTGAAGCAAATGCAGAATTAAGGGAGAGTGTGCTTGGAAAGGATCTTACTGTTGATGATTATGGTGGAATTGGTAAATCAAAGAAGAAAACAATTTGCAGAGGAAAGAGCTAGAGCAAAAAGGGATAAGCCCATGACTCAAACACAGCTCAGAAACTATATGTCAAACTTTCTAAAGAATCAAGGGACATGGAAGTTGACTCAATTGAAGAAGTTGAATTTTGAAGAAGTGAAAGCAGAATTTGAAAATTTGGTTAAGCATTGGATACCTATGTCCCTATGAACTTGGAAGTAACAAAGGAAAGTTTGAGAATTGGTGAAGAACTTCAAACTAAAACTGCAAAGAAGCTAAAGTTTGATGATTAAAGGTACCCAACAACAGAGGAGAAGATTAACGAAGGACAAAGATGATAAGCCAACCAAGAAAAGATGGAAAAAGAGGAGAAAGGGAGAAAACAGATAGCAAGGGAATAGAAGCTGTGTCCATGATCGCTCTGAGTCCCCCCCCAACGGCATCGCCCACACCCCACCTCCGAAGATTCAGATGGAATGCTAATGAAAAGATGAATCTACTTCAGGTACTAAACTTCCCATCTAATCTGTTCCTATAGCTACAAAATCCCCAGTTAGCCAATTACAAGATCACTTAAGCAAAGAAGGAAAGGTGGTATACCAGATTGTAAGGGAGAATGGAAACTGATATGGTATCCATAAGCTTTGGAGCCAATGTTGATGACATAGCAAGAGATGATATTATAGAAGCTATCCAGGGGGAATTGTAATGAAGAGAAAACATGGTATGATTAAGCTAGAGGATATGAATTCGAAAAAGGTACTTTGGGAATACTTGAAGAACATGTTTGAAGAACCCCTTAGTACAGATTCAATTTGGAGTTTGCCAGGTCAACAAAGGATAATTTGTTGGAGATACTATGATGCTTGCAGAGTACATTGTTTGAACTTGGAGTCTGTAGATGTTTATATGCTAATAGAGAGAAAGTATCCTTTGTCTGCTGAAGTGTGTCAAGCTATGTTGGACAAGAAACTTCAAGGAGGAAAACCAGATGAGGATTGTTATAAACTTTTGAAAATGATGGAGAAGCAAGCTGGTATTAGAAAATATTGTAAAGAGTTGGCTAGCCCACAAGTTTATGGATTGTGGTAAAGGCTGTGGAAAAACCATAACTAGTCCATGAGATTATGGCTTATGGTAAAGACAAATTGCAAATCCATATTAGATGGTTGACACTTTACCAAAAAGTGGATGGTACATCAACTCACCAAGTTTCATGTACAAAGAGTTGATATGGTAATCAATCCACCATGGAATTTACCTTTTCTAGGTGCCAAAGGATTGACTAGCCCTGAGCAAACGGCTACAGGTAAAGGCATATCAAATCCGTTCATGGCTATAATGGTTTGCCAAAAACCATATGGTATTCAACTCACCAATGTTTCACGTACTGAGAGTTGAAATGGTTTTCAGTCGACCATGGACATGCACCTTTCTGGTGGCCAAAGGACTGGCTACTCCAGAGTTAATGGCTAACTGGTAAAGAGACATCAAATCCATTTAAAGTTTCAATGATTCACCTCTCACAGGAGTTAACACACCTGGAAGTGATGAGAATAGTCTGAAACTATATGATTTGATGTACATATAGTCAATGTAGCTGTTTAAGTGTTGCTGATATGAAGTGTTGCTGAAAAGTTTTGAAGAATAGTTGCTGCAAAGATCAAAAAGAGATGATTTGAAGAATTGCAGCTCAAGAATAATTCGAAGAGTTTTGTTTACAACATCCTCAGGAAGCTCAAATTGAAGACACTTGAAGAAACTTGAAGTTCACAAGTGAAGATCAAGTTAGGGGAGGATTGTTGGGAAATATATTGTAAAAGACTTAATACTGGTAGTATAACAGTTAAGTCTGGTAGTATTAGTTAATACTGGCAGTACTAATATTAAGTCTGGCAGTATTATAGTTAGTACTGGTAGAGTGGCAGTACTAGTTAAGTCTGTTTATGTAACAGAATAGTGATAATAGTTATCTTAGAGATATCTTAGGAGATATCTTAGGAAAGGATATGCATTATCCTTTCACACGGTTTGTATAGCCTTTTAGGGTTTCCTTGTTGTATAAAAGGAACCCTACGGCATAGAGTTTATATATAACAAATAGTAGCATTGAAGCTTAATAGAAATCAATAGCAAAGTTAGTATTATATTGTGTTCTTCTTAATACTTGTGTTAAGATTCCGCATTAACACTTGGTATTCATAGTCAGTGTCTCTCACATAGTTGATTTGGATTTATTCAAGTTAGCTATTGTCTTGAAAAGGCTATATAGATCCAATACAAAGGACCTACAAGGGGTCTTAACAGAATCTTCCATTGGATCAAAGACGATCCTCGAAATATGAGACACAGGTGCAGATCGGGGCTCCGGCCAGGCAGAAACCAATGGCTCAGAACGAGTGGAAGCAGAAGCCAAAAAAGTAGAGGTCTTAGAAGACCCTTTGGAAACAAGATGCTCTGAACCAGCTTCTAAGGAGCATAAACAATCCGTGGCCTCATGAGAAGAACTGACCGCGGACTCCCCTGTAGCAGACTTGGGAGGACCAATCACCAATTAACCCTTCTTTGACAAAGGTTTTCTAAGAGCTAAGGATTTCTTGCTTTGAACAGATAATCACTTGGGAGCAGCAGTAGAAATATCAGGTTTAGACTCCTCGAACTTAGAAGCAGTAACCCGAGGTGGATTATCAGACATCTGAATAGATAAGGCAGCATCGGCTTTTGATGCAGACTCTTCGGCTGTTCCTTATATCTTTCAAGCTTAGCAGTTGAAGTATCAATGACACTTTATTGTCCAGAATTTATCTTGGTACTATTAACGACATGGGTAACTTAGGTTTTCAGTTGTTCAATCACAGATAATATCAGTGCATCTTGTTGTGCAGAAGAGCTAGAATTTTGAACAGTTTCCTGTTATGATTCAATCACATACTAAGAATAAGGAATGATATTGCTATCACTGGTTATTTCAGTCTCTGAATGGTTCACAACATTCGACTGTTCAGAAGACGGCATCGCCTGCATAGCTTGATCTATTATATTAGTATCCACATTAGGATTGTGTACCTCAGCAAGAGCGTCTGAACCATAATGAGATAAATTCGCATTGAGAGCAACTTTAGCAGTGTTGAGTTCATCACAATCAGAGTCATATGCATCCAAATCATCGGCTTGATAAGCAGTATTATGGGTAATAACAGTCTGTGTGGCTTGACCTTCTACAATTCCTAGATCTGCCAAAAATGCTAATTCCTCCTCATGTAGAATTTGACCATTTGCTTGAGCTTGTACCAGCAACACTTTATCCTTAAACCACGAATCATCCCGTTTCCTCTTAGGTTTAGTGCACTGTTTGGACATGTGTCCTTTCCTTTTGTAGTTGTAACAAATAACAGTCCTTTGTTTCCCAGAATTGCTTCTACTTGCTCCTGAAGTGAAGGTTCTACTTGTACCCGAAGCAAAATAATTTTGTCTCCCCTAAACCGGTTGTAAAGTAATTCTGCCATCATTAATGGTAGCTTGTTGCCTAGGGTTTGACGAATTCCTAAGCTGATTGTTGGTAGTAGGATAGCGAGATGTGATGACAGCTGATAGGAATGACAACATATGGTTAATGGCATCAATGGGGTCATCACCTTGCTTAAACACTGGAACAGTTAGACCTAAGTCTAGTGGTGGCAATTCAGGTTGTTGTTGTTGTTGGTTAACTATGGGAGCATATTCAATTTGAGGGATTGATGATGGTGGAGAATAAGCATTATGGTGAACTGATGATTGATAATCATGGGATGGATAAGTGTTTAAAAGAGGTGTTGATGATTGATTACTTGAGTATTGTTGAGACTGATAAGGTGATCCATATTGTGGAGACTAATATAGTGAAACTTGTGGTTGAAATTAAGAGTTTTGGTATGAGTGCTGATGAGTTTGATAAGGAGACTAGGTCATCGGATGGGTTGCAACCAAAGCAAGCAGATCTAAGTTGCGTTCATGCATTAAACGAACCTCATTTGCATGAATATCATGTTGTCCCAAGTAAGCATAAAGCTGATCAATGTTAGTTATGTGTAAATCCCAAACCAGTTTGACATATGTCACAAATTTGCTCCACTCAGAAGGAAGAGTATTCAAAAACTTGGTGTTCACTTGAAATTGTTCTAGTTTTATATTGTAGATGTTCATGTCATTGAGTAGCAGTGAAAATCTCAAGTAGAAATCACGCAGTGTTTCCTCCTTCTTATAAATAAACTTATCGAATTCATCATAAAGCTTACACTCTCTTTCTTGTTTCATCAATGAAGTTCCTTGCATGAGAAGTTGAATTCTTTCCCAAAGTTCTTTGGCAACTTTATGATTACTAACCAATGCATAGACCACTGGTGGTAGTCCTTGGAGAATGATATTTGTTGCCTTGATATCACAATCAGCTTGAATTGCTTCCGTAGCAGATAACTCTTAATATTTCTTTGGTTTAGTTACTCTATTTTCCTTAATCGTAGGCCAGATGAGTGGACCATTTTCAACGGATTCAGGAATCATTCTTCCATGTTGTCTATTCATCATATATAGCTCCATTATGCTTTTTCAAGAATCGTAAATATCCTTTTCTAACATAGGTGGACAATTGTCAGGACCCGAAAGAATCGCTTTGTCAGCAAGAGTCGTCATTTAAAAAATCTGTATGTTAAAAGATTACTTGTTTGATCGACCGGTGGTAGAAATAAATTGTGTTTGATTAAGTTGTCTTTTAAATATTTTAATGCTTAAAACTACACGGGATTTTACAATTCTTGACAAAACCGAGAAAACAAGTTAATGTTTCACGTGATTTTACAAGTCAAAGAAATAAATCGTATAATTTGGAAATTTGAGTTGTTTGGTTTCTATTAAACTTGACTAGTTTTGTGGTCTTTGAGAAATGACTAGATCGGTTATCTCACAAAATGATTAGATCAGTTGTTACTGATGTAGACTAGATCGGTATTCACTGAAAACTAACTAGTTCGGTTATTACTAAAGAAAACTAGATCGGTACTCACTGAAAGCTAACTAGTTCGATTATCACTGAAGTAGACTAGTTCGGTTCTCACTGACGTAGACTAGTTCGGTTCTCACTGATAAATAACTAGATCGGTACGCACTGAAAATAACTAGATCGGTACTCACTAAAAAAACTGCTAATCCGGTGAAATGCGAATTCGGTTAACTCTTTGAACTGCTGATTCGGTCAACACTGGGATGAAACACAAAATCTCAAAAACACAAAAAGACTAACTTTTGATTGTTTTTTCCCAAATTTTCTTGTACAACTAGTATTACTAAGCCTATAGGTACCTTAAAAATGCAAACTTTATGGTTTTTAGGCCAAAATTTTTGAAATCAAGATTTGTACTTTATAAGACTTTTTCAAAAACAAAAGTTATAAAAAATGAGTTTTTCTTGATTCAAAGCTTATACACCTATATCCTAAACATACTAGATCAGATTTACCAAGGTAAATGATCCTTTAGTGTATACAAAATCTTTGAAAACAAAGAAAGAACAAGAAGAAAACGTACGAATTAAACTAAAAAAACGAACCAAAGAGAAACAAACACAAAAACTAAACAAATCACTCCATGGCTCATGATACCAATTGTAGAACAATCAAATAACATACATGGAAAGAGGAAGAGAGGTGGTTTTAGAGAGAGAGTGGTTGGATGAACATTTTAGAGAGAGAAAGAAACATAATAGAGAAACTTGTATTATGTGTGTGAAATAATGAACAACCAACACCCTTTCCATAGCATGGAAAGGGTATTTAAACCTCCTATGGCCGGTTTGGGCCTTGGCTTGCATGGGCTTTCCATGGGCCTTGGGCTAACTAGCCTAGTAAGTTTCCAAAAATAAATAAACGAGCTAACTAACGATATCTATGGAGTGATCGAGCACTTTTGGTTCCTAACACAATTTTTAAAAACTTGCATGTATCTCCCCGTGGGTTTAGAAAACATTATAAAGTATAAAGGCGAGGCTATGAACTCACCGTAAATAGAAGTATCGGCCGAGATATCAACAAAGGAAGAAGAACGCCAAACAACTCAACCGTGACCTATAATAATAGTGGTCCGCGTATTAGAATATATACTATAATTAGTAAGAAAATGCATAAATTGCATAAGTATATAAAATATAAGGCAAATGGTCTAAAAATGCATCGAAGTATCCCCTTTTCCTTTTTTGTATTTTAAAGTCATTCATCTTTAATTATTCCGTTTGTATGCCTACACTTTGCTAATTCATCTATATACCAAGATTAAAAAAAAGCTAACAATGGCAAGATTTTTTAAATACACTTTTTCCAGTTTTGATTCTTTTTCGCCAAATAAATGTACCCTATACTTTATTATTAACATTTTTTACCCCAATACCACCGTTGTACTAAAAAATGGGTCCAGTTGACGTCCCATCATCATTCCCAAATCCTAACAACAAACCATACATCATCCTTCCAATGCTCCATCAGATCTGTGGTAATAATTTTTTTCTTCTCTTCATTCTTTTTTATTTATTTATAAATTTTATATCGTTCATTTGATGTGGGATTGATTGGATTTGTGTATATGGTTTGATTAATATTGTGTTTTCTAGTTTGATTTGATTTTGGGCTTTTTCGATTATAGATGATTAATTGTTGCAAGTCTTGTTTTTTGGGTCGAAATGAAAATTTATGTACTTTTGATTAGTTTTGTTTTTTGGGTCGTTATGTTATGATTGGATTATGCACGCAAGGTGTTTAATGAAAGTTGTGTGAGAGATTTGTTGTCTTGGAATTCAATGATTAATGGGTATGTTAAGAGTGGGAAGACGTGTGAGGCGTTGAGCTTTTATGGAAAGATAGAGGAAGAAGGGGTTATGCCGGATGAGGTTACAAAGAGAAACGTTCTGGTAATTTCTGAAATCATAGATCTCTAATTGTTTTATGTTATACAATCAATGGGTTCCATGGGTTCAATGGGAAGAATGGACAGTAATATGGACAGTGTTATTACAAATCACGGATGGTGTCATCTTAGTGTTGCCTCAGGCCTCAACCCATTCATCCTTGTTTATAATCCCATCTTTTCATGTGTTGCTACACATCTACCGTAACATTTACAATTATTTTACATCCATACTGTGATACTGGTACAAAGATATATGTGATATCTTCCTAAAGAAAACCTTGTTTGAAGTATAATTTTCAATTTTCAGGGTCCTGGACCAAATGCTCGTGTGGTGTATATTGATGGAGCATTTGATCTTTTCCATGCTGGCCATGTTGAGGTAATAATACTATGCCTAGATCATTTTTTGTTCAATATTAAACTCCACATCCAGCTTTCAACTGTCAAGTGAATCAAATATGTAACGGTAATCATGCTTAAACAAAGCAGTAATATTTAAGTTTGTAATAAATATTTTGTTATATTATGTAGAATGTTTTCTGGCCACTTGTATTTGTTTGGTCATCTTATATTTGATCATGAATCAGTGAATCATGTCGTAAACTCGTTTAATTATGTTCTATAATGGGGTTAATAGCTACTTTTCACTGACGTTTAGAATAAATATTAATTAGCCTTGGTTCACACATACTTTAGATTTTGAAGAGTGCTCGACAACTTGGAGATTTTCTGCTTGTGGGCCTTCACACCGATCAAATTGTGAGGTATCATTCCACCAATCTTACACAATTTGTATGTTTCTTTTAGTTGATTAGTTAAAGGGGTGACTAGAAATAACAAGCTCATCTTTTTGATGCAGTGAACAACGAGGGATTCATTTCCCACTTATGCATTTGCATGAACGCAGTCTTAGTGTTTTGGCTTGTCGATATGTTGATGAAGTCATCATTGGTGCTCCTTTGGAGATCACGAAAGACATGGTACATGAAGAAAAAAAAGAGAAACTAGATCTAATGAACTTTTGTGGATCTTTATCTATTTCATCCCATGACTATTGCGACATTTGCTTGACTAATCATTTATCAAATTTATTGACATGAACAGATTACGACTTTTAATATTTCATTGGTTGTGCACGGAACAGTTTGTGAGAGCAAGTCTTCTTTCAATGTAAGTTACAAACGCATCTTTGGCTCAGACATTTTCTTATTGCCAACATTGCCCTAATGTGCCCATCCTTCTCATTGCTGCAGGGCCAACCAGATCCTTACTCAGTTCCCAAAAGCATGGGTATCTTCAAAATGCTGGAGAGCCCAAAAAAAATAACCACCACATCGGTGGCTCAAAGAATAAAGGCCAATCATCAAAGAATAAAGGCTCAAAGAGTAAATATCTATAGCTAGGCTTCCTTTATTTTGCCACCCATGAGTGGTGGGGGAGTGTGGAGAGAGAGGTGGGGTCCACTGGTGGCGAAGAGTGAAGAAAATGATGGTTGGGAGGAGGAGGTATAGTGGTGTGATGGTGGTGGAAGAGGTTGAATGGAAGATGAAGAAGAAGAGATTGAATCATTGGGTTAAAGGGGGTGAATTTTGTAAAGAATAAAGTATAGGGGCCATATATAACATTGGAAAAAAAGTCAAAACTGGAAAAGTGTATTAAAATCTTGCCACGTCAGTTTTTTTGTTAATCATGGCTACAATAGAAAGATTAGCAAAGTGTAGGCATACAAAACAATAATTAAAAGATGAATGCCTAGAAAAGAAAAACGGGGATACTTCGATGCATTTTTAGACCATTAGCCCTAAAAATATATATATTCCGACATGTATGAAATCTTATATTGTAGAATCCATGTGCGCGCCAAACTTCCATATCTATACCCACTTAAATGTTTCGCCTTAAGTTTAACTCCATTTTAACCCATTCCGACTAATATGTAATTTTAATGTAAATTACCCATTTTTACCCATTATCAAGATTAAGACATCTAGACGCGAACAAAAGTGAAAGACTAACTTATTAGTTGTAAATTCAGTTTTAGTTAAAATATTTTAGGCCATACTATTTTTTATAACACTAATTAACCATTAAAAAAGTTTCGCCAAGTTAGACTTTTTATTATAATTTTTTATAAGTTTGACTCATCAAAAACGACCCGTTGTAATGCACTTTTAAACTTAGCTAGCCTTATGAAAAAGTAAAACGACATTCTGAGCAACTTTTTAGTTTTACCCGAGACCTAAAACTCAATAGAAAATGACGAAAATACCCTTTTCTCGAATATGATGCAACTAAAAAAAGAAAAATGCAGAATTTGTTTTAAGCTTTTCGACCCGTCATTAAGAATTTTTAGACTTAGTTATCCTCGCGTAAAGATAAACCGATATTCTGAACAACTTTTTAGTTTTACTCGAGACCCAAAACTCAACAGAAAATGACGAAAATACCCTTATCAGATTCTGCAGAAAATTAAATTTTTATTAAGAGCTTATTGTAATTTTATAAATTTTCCAAACTTCCAACGGCCATAAAACGTTCGTTTTTAAGAGTTAAAGCCGAATTTTATATCGAAACAACCGGGAGAACATCATTTATCATAAATCCTAGGCCAAAATAAGTTTTAAAAATTTTGATTCGCCCAACTCGACACTCTAATTTTCTGCCATGTTGAGTATCTTTCAACTCCTTCAAAACTCCATTTTCAAGCATCGCAATCATCTCCAACACACTTAAACTATCCTAACACCTCTACTAATCATCCCAAACCATCAATACACCTCAAAACTTAGCATGCAACACAATCCATGGATTCTTGATATAAACTCAAATACATGCAAACAATATATAATTTAAATCAACATAAAAAAGTAACAAAATGACTTACAAACATAATGCAATGGAAGAAAAATCAAAACAATCAAACCCTCTTGGGTTTTGATTTTTGTCGAACACCACAAGACCCAAACAATGATCCAAACTTTATTTTTTTGTTACACCAAATCTTGTTTACACACTTAATATTAAACCCTTGATGATTCTTTTGTACCCAATTAGATTAAAACCCTTAAAAAGTAAAGTCTTTGAAAATCAAGAACTTATGAAAAATCATGCATGGTGGATTTCTTTGACATCAAATAACGTCTATTTTATAGCATCATTTATCCCATGTTATTAACCCATTTTGTATAGTTATTGCAAAGAATTGTTACTTAATCGTTTATATTTGAAAATTGCAGTAATTATGGAGTACTTGGTGAATATTAGCAAAAGGCGCGCATTCTAAAGCTTAAACGAAGATATTTTAAAGATTAATGATTCTGACAACCAATACGCCGTATCCATTAAGGAAGATACGTCGTATTCGTACCTGCACTTACCGAAGACCACAAAGGAATGAAGCTCAATACGCCGTATCCAAAAGATGTCAATACGCCATATCGAAGATATAGTAATAAAATATTCTGGAAGATATCAAACGTGGTCCTTACTCCAAGAAATCTCCAATACGTCGTATCCCACATCGCTCGATACGGTGTATCGATCAATTTCCAGACCATATAAATAGACGACCCTAAACTCAGTTTTAGGTATGCAAGTGAATTCCTAAACCACCAAGTTGACCAAGAGACGAATAAAGGAGCATAGAAGGTCAGAAAAGAGCCTCAAGATCATAGAAAAACTCTTGTAATCTTCGCGCAACCGAATACGCGTTCGATTAAGGTTTCTTTATTTTAATCGTTCATATATCAAACAGTATGTATTTTTACAATGACTATCGGCTGATACCTTTAGGTATCAGCCATGTTATGACGATACTAATATTAAGTTTGTGTTTATCAATCCTTGTATGCTGTTAATTTACCGTTGATTGTTGTTATGTTTATTAATTTATATTCGTTTACAATGCTTAAGTATGCGACCTATCATTAACTGCGGTCTATTCCTTATCATATTTAAATGCGTTGCATACTTTGGTGATGTTTGGGCGTTAGGCAAAGATCCGGGATCCTCTCCATAATTGACAAATTAAATAACAAAATATCATAGATCACAAATATTAACCTATCTTTGCCCTTTGATTGTGAGCTTAGTAGAAGCCAAAAGTTACCTTGGAGTTACCAACGAGTACGTTCTAATTCATTGGAAGGACTCGGACAGTGGGTAATACTAGTAGTGAGAACGTACTAGTTAAGACATAAGTGGGTAAAGTCTCCATGAGCTAGGGTTTAGTAAGAGCACCATTATTAATCTCCTAAGATAGATTATAATCAAAAAATGCTTGCTTTTAATGGCGATAGCGTCTAATTTTGATAGATTAGCGGTGATCTAGTCTTAGGAAGAAATACCAAGGTACTTAGTCTAGGAATGATATGCCCCTTCTAGATAAGACAATCATTGCACTAAATAAACAAACTCTGTTCATCAGATTATTCATGGTAGATACGTTTTTATTACATTAGTTCTCGACCGCTTCTCTATCGTTTGTTTGTCTTCTTGTGTGTGTTTATTGTTTTACTTGTCCTCAAAACCTTAGGTTAGATACCCAAAAGTGTGCCAGTCTCTCAAGCTGAAACCCCCCCTTTGCATTAGTTTTAGTTTAACTAGATAACTAAAATACTAATATATTAAGATATTAACACTCTCTCTCTTAGTGATCAACACCCTACTTACCATGAAACTCCATCTAACCGGGTACACTGCCTGTTAAAGTGTTGTTTTATTTTTTTGGTATAGTCGCCCACCCCCCCCCACACACCCCCCACCCCCCCCCCCCCCCCCCCCCCCCCCCCCCCCCCCCCCCCCCCCCCCCCCCCCCCCCCCCCCCCCCCCCCCCCACACCCCCCCCCCCCCCCCCCCACCCCCCCCCCCCCCCCCCCCCCCCCCCCCCCCCCCCCCCCCCCCCCCCCCCCCCCCCCCCCCCCACCCCCCCCCCCCCCCCCCCCCCCCCCCCCCCCCCCCCCCCCCCCCCCCTAAAATAAATAGTAAAACTGATACATAAATAACACCTACACAACAGACACATCAAGTTTTTTTGGCGCCGCCTAAGCCGGGTAGTAAGTTGAATTAAAATCTTAATTTTTTAGTGTTTTAGTTTAGTTTAGATTTAATTCAGATTAATTTGCATATTTGTGTGTTTGATTTATGCATTGTATAGTTTGCATATTGTGTGTTTTTGTCCATTTTTACAGTTCATTGTAACCTTCTGAGTCGAATACTCAATACGGTGTATTCATTTTCTTGGATACGGCGTATAAAATTTTTCAAACCAATATATCATCAATACGGCGTATTCTGTTCACTGAATACGGCGTATTAAGCTATTTGACAGATTTCTTTCCTAGCAAATTTATTACAGGTTAAAATGGACGACCCCAATATTACTATGGAAGAGTATATCAGGCTTGAGGAATAAAAGGCTCGAAAACGTAGTAAGGTGTTTAACTTGGAAACTGCTAAGACGTTCACGACCTCATATCTGTTGAAACAGAATTCCGAGCTATAGCTTTTAATGAACCAAAATATCTCTAAAACTCTTTCCTTGTGAACCCACGGTAAAGTTCTCTTAACAATGAAATTTGGACTTAGAGTTTTCGTTCGACGATTTCCTGTCCGCTAGAAGATTACACAGTAATTTTTGACAAAACCCCGTTTTCTTACAAAATAATTTCTGTCAATGATTTGAAAACGGATTCAGAAAATGATAATGAAAAAGTCAATATGCCTTTGTTCCCATCACCCGAGCCTACGTCAAGTAGTTTTGATGATTAAACTCTTTAAGATTTGAGACAATTTTCTAGCCGATTGTTTACAATAATGCTCAAACGAATTCTAAATTAGAATTGTTCAACTGAACTGATTTTACACACTTAACAATCGATAATTTAATTAAAATGATGAAACATCATTGGGTCCGAATGTGTATGAAGAGAACAAACCGTTTTAAACTTTAATGATCTATTCCATTTAAACGTAATTATCCCAATGATTCAAAATCGAAATAAGGGACAAAGATGAAGATAAAGTCAATATTAACGACTCTTCGGGGAATTTATCTATCAAACGTTACCTGATGTAATAAATACCGCTTATGGGCCATCACAATGGGATCAAATAAGCTTATTAGAAACAAGTCATATACATCTAATAAAATTTTTCAAAACTGAAACTTTTAATCAAAGGATTTAAATTTACATATCACGACTATTGCATCAACTTAACAAAGGGATGCCATTCAATTTCCCTAATCTAGAATTTGTATGTGCCAATTGGCATCCCAGTTCGACCCCAAATTGTTTTATAAGGATGGATTAAATTGGGGCAAAGTCAACTTGATAACTTTTCTGTAAACAGAAGTGCTTTGTCCGAGAGACAACCCAAAATGTGTTTCAATTTTATCGAAGTCCTGTCCTTCCTAGAATGTTCTCCTATACAAGGCGTAACCCAAACCCATGGATACGGCGTTATTAGCCTTTTGGATGTTATAACATCTTTATTTTCAGCACAGTCTATACGGCGTATTAATTAAATGAATACAGCGTATACATGTATCAATACGGCATATCCAGGAATGGATATGGAGTATAATCACTCCTGTATAGTTTTAGGTATGTATTTTAAGTCTAACCAAATGAAATACACTGAGATAGAATTACATTTGTTTTCTGAGAATTTATACAGGACCTCGTGAAAGAAATATCGACGAATATTGGTGGAGAATTTACAAATCTAGAGATCTTGAAGTGTTGGATTCTTGAAACTTCAAGGCAGCTGTTCAAACCACACAATCTTCCTCAATAAATATTTACATGTGGAGAATCCACCGAGAAAATACAGGGAGTTCTCATCCTACATTCTTTTTAATTCATGTATTTAATGTTTAATCTAATACAACAGAACGTGTAAAATTCACAAGTGGGGGGGATGGAATTAGAATGTTAAGTGTCCCTAATTTTCCATAATAAAATGGCTTAAATTATCTCAAGATATAAAAAATTTCAAGCATACTTTTTTTGTGAAATAACTTGATACATAACCCCAACACAATAACCCCTTGTTTAATATATATAGGATTTAACCTATCCGTTTCCAAATGTTTACCCAAATTCCACAAAAATATGAGTGTGCCGGTGATGTAATAGATTTTGAAACTTGGCTTGGTATATCTATTCGAGACCGCAGTGATAAGTATTATGGATTTAGATGGAGTAACTTGTTTAAATTGGTAAATTTTAGGATTACACACATATCGCCTTTACATGTTGCTTATTAACTAACTACACTGGTTAGTTAACCCCCGTATAAACCCTTTGTTTACTCTCACTTTAAGAGTAAGATACCCCTAGAACAAACCCTAAGCCATTCCTTTAGATTCAACCAAATATTTTGTTTCGTTACACAAAAAGGAGAACCCAGTAGGACGATACCAACAACCACCAATAACAACACAGAAAAATGAAAACCAAAAAAATACAAAGAAAGAAGTACCACGCAAGGACATACAACACCACCAAAGATAACGCGAAAATACAACAATGAAAATACAATGTAACTCGATACATGAACAAACTCCGCGGGCTATACCACACACACAACAACAGACCCTCCCCCCCACCCTACCCCCTACCGACCCCAAACACCGCTCCCGCCCAACCCCTAGTAAACCCCCTAACCCACCCCATACAACCAAGTACAATAAAATTCTAAATTCACCCCATTTCCCCACAATCCCATAACCCCCACCCACCCCCCCCTTACCCCACCCCCCCCCCCTACACCTATACCGAGCCCAGCGCACAACACCCCTCCCCCAGCTGCACACCCCAACCCCCCCACCTACTCCCACTCCCCACCCCCCCTCCGCCCCTCCCCCCCCACCTATTTCGCCGCCACTCCCCCCACACCCCCGGGACTGCCCCAGCCCTACACTGGAACAACACGTAACACCCAGTGGGTATCCCAATGTCACACCACCAACACCGATGAAGCTCAAATAGCTTCAGACCTTTCAGCCTACCCATCTTCCCAAAACGCGACCCCATAATCCCTTTAATAAAGCCCCACACCCCCCCCCCCTACCAACAAACAAGCACACCCTACCGGCCCCACCCCCCCACCCACCACACAGTCACAATCAACCCAACACAGCCCAGCCAACCCCCACTACCCACCCCGCCCCCCCCCCCCTGCTGGCGTAACCCTGCATTTATTAGATGACCCACTAAACCCCAACCGCCCTGGACCCCTGTCAAACCCCAAACCCACTCCCCCCCCACACCTGACGTTGCGGGAGTGAGAGATACAATATGCACCCACAACAAACCACCTTCCCCTAACTAATCACAAGAACAAAATCTTCCCGTCCCTGTCAACCACCACCCTTTCCCCCTCTATGCACCGCATACCTACTAACCAAGCCCGATATCCCACCACCCAAAACCCATATTTATTCATACACCAAAGCAACAAACCAACAAGCACTCGTACCATCCCTACCAAGGACCAGATACCCAAACTCAGAAGGAAACATCACCAACCATACCCCACCCCTACCACACACCAACCTACCCCCATTTGTAGTTGCCAGCGTGTACCGAACAACACCCCCCTAAACGATAAAACCCCACAAGCTGACCCCCCACCCCCTTAACCAAAACAACAATTTGTGTTTGGGAACCCGTAATAGACAACAGATCCCCCCACATAACAACATATCCCCCAAATACACCACCCAGAAACTCTCCCCAAACCCAATGAACACTCAAACTACCAGGCAACATAAAAATCCTACCCACACTCCACCGCCTCCACACACCCCACCCCAACTTGAGTATACAAAAGCAACAGAACAAAAAAAACTAACATACACACATTTACAAAAAAGAAAAGAATGATACAAACCCAAGATAAACAAAACCCAGAAAACACTATCACCACAAAACCCACAACAAAAATAAGTACTGAACCAATTCCTCAAAGACAACATAAAAAGCCACAAGAAGACAAAGATAACATAAAAACTCCAATCCCAAATGCGAGCCAAAACACAAAACACCTAAATACTACCACACACATCCAACTAGATAAATACGAGAGAACCTAAACAAGCCCCACACTCCCAATAACCAAGTGGAGTAAATCCTTTACACCTTAGCCTACCCCTGTTATACTTAGGTTTAATTTTACCGTTGCAGTTGCTTTAAAGTGTAAAGATTATGAATTTCCCGAGTCTTGTGAACATATTTCTCTCTTTGGTGCGTGGAAATCTCGCACAAAGCAAAGGGAAAGTATATTATAGAAAAAAACTCATTTGATTTTACTACCAATCATCATTAATGGATGAGTTTTCAAAGAACGAAGAACTATTGTCATCCCAATAAAATAAGAATCTGAGTCATACTTGAATAAGGCTTAAGTATATTGAATAAAATACAAACAACATGATAAGAAACTTTGATTGTGAAATACAAAGACTATACGGAATCTAGTCAATGAGACTAAGAATTTCAATGAAACAGTAATGAATAAGATTAATAACAAAACAGTTTACCAAACTTTCAGCCTCAATATAATACGAACACTCTTAATAGTGTTAGGGTTACAAAACCTTAAAGCTAATTGATATCAAAAGATTTCTAGATATCTAACTCTATGCCATGACCTCACCTTTTAATACCACCAAGCAGTCCTAACCTCTTATACAATATTTTCCTAAGTTATCATGATCTTCTAAACAAATAACTTATACGTATCTTTTACAAAAATATCTCATACTTATCACATAAGCAATCTTTATCTTTTCTCTGATAAGTCTTTGATCTCTTCTCTGTCAGCATAAACTCTTCCAGCAGTTGTAATCTTTAAGCAGTTGTAACTTTTACACCAACAGTAGTAACTTTTATACCAGTAGCACTAACTATGTACAAGCAACATTAACTACTTAGAAAGTTTTCTTCAATCTTCATTAGCAGTACTAAGT
>BQNB010034554.1:22500-48584 GCA_026074375.1 Tanacetum coccineum
CCCCCCCCCCCCCCCCCCCCCCCACCCCCCCCCCCCCCCCCCCAGACTAAATCCAAAAGAAAATTACTATGCTAATCATACACTAACTACGATCAAAACATTACAACCTTGGAAGTGACCGACCACTGTTTTTATGTTCCAACAATCTCCCCTCTAAGGGGAGGTCACTCTATTTACAAAACGTTAAGCCTAGCAATAACAATGCTTTGTCTTTAGTATATAGCTCATCCTAATAGTGACATTCCATGTGAGTATGTTGTATTGAACATTGAATTTCGAGGAATTGAATCTTGTTCCTTGTAACTCTGTATTTGACATTGTGAACTTGAATCATCTTGAGCATCATCCAACACACGCCCAATCTCTTCGCCATCTTGAAAACTTTGCATCTGTGAACTTTGAGACTTCTGGACCGACAAGCTCATACGTTTCTGATTTGTTGACTGAAAAGCGTAAGTGTTGACATCTTTCTTCCCAATTAAAATACCTCCGTCACTCCTCTAACTACTTCAACACCACTACAGCTCTTCGAGCGTACACCCTAGAATAAAGACGTTCATTATCAAAGTCGCGGAAGAGTCTTGACAATCTTTATTTGAGCCTTATTCAATAGAAGTCCTTTTGCATTTCTTACTCGAGTATATACATCCAGCGCGACACCTACCCCCAACAACTCACTCCGACAGCTTACACACCTCATATCTAAACCCCGAGGGTGCGCGAGCGGTGCGGAGTGGCAGTAGATCTATGGCGCGCGTGAGAGCTAGATACTTACATTTCTATAACCAGAGCAGTATATCTTTAATTGACTCATTACTCGTCTCTCGACAAATTCCGAGAGACAACATATCACACATCGACACACGTGGGGGATGAGGAGGGTGAGGGGAGAAGACGAGGTGACACTTTGACGATTTATTTGATCATGAATATAATTTTGTCGAGTAACACATCAGAGTGAGAGCCAGATCACTAAGTAAGTCATAAGAAGGCGTCTTAAACTAAATCAAAGATTGGTTTGACGTATGGTAATTTGGGAGATTGTTATATTGATGTTGTATAATATTTGAGAGGTAGCTTGGCGGAAGGAGGGATGTGTGCGTGGTAAAAATGGACGGGGGAGGGGGGGGTTAGATTGTAGTGATTGTGATATTTGGATTTGTATTGGTTTGGTCTTAGATTGAATTTTGATTGTATAGTATATTTAACACAGGATCTATATCCTCTCACTATGATATACATATACTCTATCTCTATCTATCGTTTGGGATTTGTTACAGAGAGGCAGAGTGCAGATCTATATATAGATGAGAGAGATCTCTAGTAGTATGTATGGATTGAATCTATCCATATATACATACAGACGTATGTTGGATATAAAAGAAGTTAAGAAAAATGCGACGTGCGAGAGAGAAGGTGGGTAGGGAGTGGGGATGGTGAGAGTGTGTTTTGTGGGTTGGTCTATCTATATATATATGTGTGAGTGGAGGGTAGTTGTGAAGAGTTGAAAGATAATGATGTAAAATGAGGGCGAGAGCAGTGTAGAGTGATTACAGTGGGGTAGTAGTGTGAAATTAGAAATTATTAATAAAGCACGAGTAGTGAATGATCGAGAGTAATATAAGGTGAGTTAAATGGAGGTATACCGAGAGCGTGTGACACATGACACACACACAAATGGTATATATTTATACTATCTCTGGAGCATGCGCATGCAAAGAGAGAGATCTTAGAGTTGTGTCGGAGGTATGGTTTTATTTTGAGTGTGTGTGATGTAGAGTATCGTGTAGGTTTTAGGATTTAGTAGTTTGAATCTATATTTGGTTGAAGTTTTGAGGGTTTTGGGTTGAAAGTAGTGTGGAGAGTGTGTGTGGGAGAATGTAGTTGATTGTTAAGTTGTTTATTAATTATAAATGGGTGTTTGTGGTTTGTATAGAGTTTTATAGATTATTTAGTTTTTGAGAGAGTTGAGTGATGTTTGATGGTTGAGAGTGAGTATGTGAGTTGTTAATTGTGGATATTGAGAGAAGAGAGAGAGAGAGTGTGTGAGAGTGTGAGTGAAGAGTTTTGGTAGTGGGTGGTTTGTTAGTGAGGTGAATAATTGGTTTTAGAGAGAGGTAGATATATATTTTGTGTGAGTGTTTGTGTGTATTGTAGGAGAGTTTGGTGATGTTTGTGGGGGTGTCTATGTTCGTGTAAATATTGATTAAATAAATCTCTAGTGAAGTAATATAAATCATTTTTAATAGAGATTAAATAATATAATATAAAATAAAATGTAATTTATATATTAAAGATAGAATATCTTTTATGTTGGTGTCATATATTTTGTTGAGAGAGATGTGAGTGTGAGAGGTGTTGTGTGTAGTTTGAGTGAGAGATATATATTTTTATATTTTTTTAAGAGAGCGATAAATATATTTATAATTTATTATTTGATTTGTGTGAGAGAGAGTGTGTATGGTTTAGGTAAATGTTTAGTTTTGTTATTTTTTTTTGGTTTGGGTGTTTATTGGTGTTTTTGGAGGATTTTGTTTTGATTGTTTTTGATTTTTTATTTTGTTAGTTTGTATTTTTTTTGTTGTGTTTTTGTGTTGTTTGTAAGGTGAGATTGTGGAGTGTGTTGTGATATGTAATAGTTTTGTGATGGTATTATTGTGTGTGATTTTAATTGTGAGATTTAAGGAGTTTTGAATCTGTCTATATTTATAATAAGTGTTTGTTAGTTGTTTTGAGGTTTTATTATATGGTTTATTGTTGGTTGAAGTGTTTTGTTATTTTTGTTATAATTGTTTTGTATAATTTTATTTTAAAAGAAAAAAAAATATATAATATAAAAAAATTAATTTAATTAAATAATTTGGATATGTATTGTAATATTAGGTGGGGAGTATTTTGTTTAAGAAGGATGTTGTGAATATTGAATGTGAGTTTAATTTAATTTTTCTAATTTGTTTTGTTAAAATTTTATATTTTTTTTTTTTTCTTGTTTCAACTATATACAAAAAAAGTATTTCACCATATTCACTCTAATAATTCCTATAATTCTTACATAGTTTTATAAAACATCTTGAGCTGTTTGAATTACTACCTAAAATTAAACTATTATGTATTATTACTGTTGATAAGTATAAATAAGTTCTGTTAGTAATCTTAATGAAAAATAGCTAAAAGTATAACATCTAATTACTACTACACAGAATTACAACTCCTATTAATTAGTAGATAGTTACTACTGCTATATAATTACTACTAGCTAGTATATGTTACATTGCAAGTTACTACGCTAGTGTAACTTAGTTACTGGCAAATGATTATTAAAGAACAACATTTCTAATTAGTTTAATCTGCTTTTACACAATTAGAGCTGTGGTAAAAAGTACAATAGTTGTGTAAAAGTCCAACGCTTAAAGATATATAACTGCTGGAAGATTTTCAACTGACAGAGAAGAGATCAAAACTTATCAGAGAAAAGATAAAGAATGATTAGTGATAAAAGAGATATTTTTTTAAAAGAAACGTAAAAGTTATTTTGTTAGAAGATCATGAAAACTAGGAAATAATGATAAGTCCGTAAGGACTCCATTGGTGAATAAAAGGAGGTCCTAGGGCATAGCGTTTAAGATAATCTAGAAATCTATTGAAATCAATTAGCTTCAAGGTTTGTAACCCTAACACTGATTAAGAGTGTTCGTAATTATAATTGAAGCTGACAGATTTGGGTAAACCTGTTTTTGTTATTAATCTTTTCATTACTATTTCATTGAAATATCTATAATTCTCATGACTAGATCCGTATAGTCCTTTTGTATATTCACAATCAAAGTTTCTATCATAGTTGTTTTGAATTTATTCAATACAACTTAGCCTTATACAAGCTAAGCAAGATCTATTCTATTGGGATCAACAATAGTTCCTTCGTTCTTCGAACTCACCATTAATTATGATGGTAGTAAAATCACATGAGTTTTGACTATAATATACATTCCCATTTGCAATGTGCAAATTTCCAACCGCACCAAAGATAGAAAATGACATAAGACTCGGGAAATACAAACTTTACACTTTAAGCAACTAGCAACTGTAAAATAAACTTAATCTAACATGGTAGGCTAAGGTTGTACAGGTGGTAACGAAACAAATAATTGGTGTAATTCACTAAAGAGAATGGCCTAACGGTTGTTCCTAGGGGTATCATACTCGTTAAATGTAGAGTAAACAAAGTGTTTATACCGGGGTTACTAACCGAGTGGTAGATAGTTAATAAGCAACATGTAAAGGCGTTTTGGGTATTAATCCTAAAGATTTAATAATTTAAACAAGTAACACCATCTAAAATCCTATAATACTTATCACTGCGGTCCCTCGAATAGATATACCAAACCAAGTTCTAAAGTCAACCAACAATCACCGCAACACTCATATTTTAGTAGAAATTTTTTTAGGTAAACATTTGGAAACGAAAAGGTTAAATCCTCATAATATCTAACAAGGGTTATTGTGTGCGGTTATGTATCAAGTAATTTTCACAAAAGTAAAATGCTTGAAATTTTTTTAAATTTGAGCATAATTTAAGCATTTTATTATGAAAATTAGGACAAGTAAACATTCTAATTCTATCTCCCCACTTGAATTATACAACGTCCTCGTTGTATAGATAAAACATTAAATACGAGAATTAAAAAGAATTAGAATGAGAAACTCCCCTGATATTTGCTCGGTAGATTCTCCATGTAGATTTATTGAGCAAGATTGTGTTAAACAGCCGCCTTAAAGTTTCAAGACTCCAACACTTCAAGATCTCTAGATTTGTAAATTCTCCACCAATATTCGTTGATATTTCTTTCACGAGGTCCTGTATAAATTCTCAGAAAATAAATGCAATTCTATCTCTGCGTATTCGTTTGGTTAGACTCGAAATAAATACCTAAAACTGTACAGGAAGTCGATACACTGTATCCATACCTCACGATACGCCGTATTGATAACTATATCAAATACGCTGTATTCATTTAACGAATACGTCGTATAGATTGTGCTGAAAATAAAGACTGGATAACGTCCAGAAGGTCAATACGCCGTATCTATGGGATTTGGATACGTCGTATAGACTGTCTAGGAAGACAGACTCGATAAAAATTGAAAATTACATTTTGGGTTGTCTCCCGGCAAGCACTTTTGTTTACAGAAAAGTCTTTAAGTTAGACTTGCCCCAATTTAATCCCATCCTTATAAAACAATTTGGGGTCGAACGGGATGCCAAATGGCACATACAAATTCTTGATTAGGAAAATGAATGACATCCCTTTGTTAAGATGATTCCAAGTCATGATATTAAAATTTAATCCCTTGATAAAAGTTTCAGTTTTGAAAATTTTATTAGATGTATCATGACTTGTTTCTAAAAGCTTATTTGACCCATGTGCATAGGCACCAACATCGGTATTTATTACATCAGGTAACGGTTTGACAGATAAATCCCTCGAAGAGTGTTTAATATCGACTTTATCATCATCATTGTCCTTATCCGATTTTGAATCATTGGGATAAATTACGTTAAAAGGAAATAGATCATTAAAGTTTAAAACGTTTTGTTCCTCTTCATCACATTCGGACAATGATGTTTCATCTTTCAAATTAAATTCATCGATATGTTGAGGGTTTAAAATCAGTTCAGTTAATAAATCTGATTTAGACGTTTGAGCATTATTGTAAACAATGGCTGGAAATTCATTCTCAAAATCTTTAAAGAAGTCTAAATCATCAAAACAACTGACCGTAGGCTCGGGTGGTGGGAACGAAGGCATATTGACTTTTTCATTATCATTTTCTGAATCCGTTTTCAAATCATTGACAAAAATTATTTTGTAAGAAAACGAGTTTTTGTCAAAAATTACCGTGTAATCTTCATCGTCGGAATCGTCGAACGAAACTCTAAAGTCAATTTCATGTAATAGAACTGACCCGTGGTTTCACAAGAAAGTGTTTTTTAGATGATATAAGTCAATAAAAGCTATAGCGAGGGAATATCAGTTTTCAACAGATCTGAGGTCGAGAACTTCCATCATCATACTAGATTTACATACCTAGCGTTTCCAAGTTAAACACCTACTACTGTTCGACCTTTTATTCCTCAAGCCTGATATACTCTTCCAATAGTAATATTGTGGGTCTTCCGATTTTAAACCATGTAAATAAATTGCTAGTAAAGAAATCCTGTCGAAATAGCTTAATACGCCGTATTCATGAACAAAATACGCCGTATTGATGAAAGATTGGTTTGAAAAATTTTATACGCCGCTATCCAATAAAATGACTACACCGTATTGGAGACATCCGACGTCAGAGAGGTTACAATGAACTGTAAAAATTGACAAAAACACACAAAATGTCAAACTATACAATGCATAAAATCAAACACACAAAGTATGTAAATTAATCTGACATTAAATCTAAAAAAACAAAAACACTAAAAAAAGAATTTAAACAACTCTACAAGCCCGGCGCGTCGCCAAACTTGATGTGTCGTGTGTATGTGTTATTTATGAATCATTTTAACTATTATATTTTATGCCGACTATACCTAAAAACAACACTTTAACGGGCAGTGTACCCGGTCAGATGGAGTTATACATGGTTAAGTATGGTTTCGATCACTAAGAGACGAGAGCATTAATATCTAATCAATAGTATTTTAGTTATCTAAGTTAAACCTAAAACTAATGCAAAAGGGGGTTCAGCCTGAGAGACTGGCACGGTTTTGTGTATCTAACCTAAGGTTTTGATGACAAGTAAAGCAATAAATACACACAAGAAGACAAACAAACGAAATAGAACGTCGAGAACATAATAGTGAATAAAAACGTAACTACCAGAATAATCTGATAAAACACAGGTTTGTTTATTTAGTGCAATGATTGTCTTATCTCGAAGGGCATATCATTCCTAAACTTAGGCGGTACTTCTTCCTAAGACCTAGACACGCTAATTCTGTCACAATTAGACGCATCCGCATAAAGCATCCTTATGTTGATTATAATCTATCTTAGGATCTAAGTAATGGTGCTCTTACTAAACCCTAGCTCATGGAGACTTTACCCACTTACTGCTTAACGGCTCTTTATATACTAGTAGTCCACTGTCCAAGTCCTTACCAATGGAATAAGAACGTACTCGTTGATACCAAGGTCACCTTATGGCTCAACTAAGCTCACTAATCTAAAGGCAAAGATAGGTCAATATTTGTGATCCTATGATTCTAGATATATAAATTGCAATATGGAGAGCTATCCCGGACTCTTAGCCTACGCCCAAACAACACCGAAGTTGCAGCGCATTAAATATGTAGGACTAGACCCAGTTGAATGATAGGTCGCATACTTAAGCACGTAAACGAATATAAATTGATAAACATAAACAACAATCAACGATAAATTAAGCAATCAAGATAAACAAACCAAACATTAGATCTTCATAAACATGGCTGATACCTAAAGGTATCAGCCGATAGTCATTGTAAAAATACACACGGTTTGATATATGAACGATTAAAATAAAGAAACCTTAATCGAACGCGTATTTGGTTGCGCAAAGATTACAAGAGTTTTCATATGATCTTGAGGCTCTTTTCTGACCTTCTATTCTCCTTTATTCGTCTCTTGGTCGATTTTGTGGTTTAGGTATTCACTTGCATGCCTAAAACTGAGTTTTGGATCGTCTATTTTTAGAGTGTGGAAACTCGTCGATATGTCGTATCGAGCAATGTGGGATATGGCGTATTGGGGATTTCTTGGAGTAAGGACCACGTTTGATATCTTCCAAAATATTTTATTACTATATTGTGAATACGGCGTATTGATGTCTCCTAGATACGGCGTATTGAGTCTCCAATCCTTCGTGGTTATTTGTGAAGTGTAGGCACGGATACGCCATATCTTCTTGATGGATACGGCGTATTAAGGTAAAACCAGTTGATTCTTCTTCGTTGACCAAAGTATTATATACGGTGTATTCTTGATATGGATACGACGTATTCTTCAAAGTCAGGCAATAGTCTTTTGATTCGTCAAAGTCTTGGATACGTCGTATAGGTCTAGAATAATATGGCATATTTTTTGTCAGATCAGTAGAATTTCTCGAACTCTTCGTTTATGCTCCAAAATGCGTGCCTTTTAGCATAACCTCACCAAGTACTTCATAATTACTGCAATTCTTAAATATGAACGATTAAGTAATAATTCTTTGCAATAATTATACAAAATAGGTTAATTACATGGGATAAATGATGCTATAAAATAACGTTATTTGATGCCATCACATGTACTTGAGCTTTCATCATATCTTTACATTTGTTAGTCGAGTATGAGCATGTGGCAATGGATCTGACTTGTCATGGACTAGAAGCTGCTACCGTCGAGAAACCTGCATGTTTAAGTTAGTAATAAACAACATATGTGGACAAAAGTGTCTATCACTTCGTCGAATATGGTTGCAATAACCATGATTTCCCGTTAATCACTATAAATACTGCTTGTGATCAGGTAGAATTCAAAAGAAACTCCCGGACAGGGTTTCAGAGCTGTACTAGCCATTCTCGTTATCGAAGCGTCTCGAAACAGACAATACGATAAGAGTGAATCGGTAAGTTACTATCTTCCCAAATGAGTCGTCAATTCATGTTTAGCTTTCCCATGCCTAGATACCCTTGTGAGGCTTCTCATGGACATAAGATTGATCTCTTAGAACAATAAAGGTCTTAAAGATCTAAGAAAATCAGTTTAAAAATCAATCGATGTGTCAATAGAAACAGTGTTTTGTGATACATCAAGAGTTTTACTAGTTCAAAAATCTGTCAACCGTCAATTCATAAGCTGGACCGAATCGATATCCAGTATCACAATTTGATCCATGTAGGATCTCACAAGTTACCTACCGCAGAGCTTGTTTGATGTTGGCTCTGGAAGGATTTCCATCATCACTGTGAATACTTTGGTATCACTATGATATTCTGGTAAAATCACAAGGATAATGCATAGGAATATTAAGATATTACTTGTTTTCACAGTGTATGAATAACAAATATATTTCGAATTAGTGTCCTAATGAGATTTATGGATGATCTCTTATGGCTCTATACTTAATAGTGCATTTTGGTTTTAGTAATTGGAGGCTAGAGCAGACTACCACCCTTTAAATACCAACTAACTCAGAGTGAGAAATTTGATAGAAATGTGTTTAATCTTCATGAGAAATGAAACAAGAGTCTTTTGAGAGACCTTGAGTGGCTAGGGGGTTGTGCACTGCATCACTGGGTCCATGATGACTATCTTCAATACCAAATAACATCTTAGTGTTTCTGATATCATATGTATTGACCAAATTTCTGCCTAAGTGTAAGGAGGGCTTCTTTCTTTTCACCTTTTATCTTAACTTTTCTTTTTCATTCTTTAACCCCTTTAATGCTTACCAAGACTTCATCACTAACACCCTGTTGGGTTTGTTCTAGTGTTAGCTCTGTCTTAGTCTACATTCTTTTCATTCTTACTTTTACTCCTTTTGTATCATACCTAAGGACTTCTGTTCTATCTAATAGAATGTCCATGGGTAGATCCCTCTGGTTCTGGATAGATCAGAGGATGAGTACCTAACTTTAATCACCTTATAACTCCATAATATTAAGTACATGGTCGGTCTTTGGGTATGTCCATTGATGCCATTAAAACCAATTTTCAAAAAATTTCAAAAATTGCCCCCCGTGCATATGTGCATTGATCTTCAAAAGAGTTTTGCACATACGAGGAAGAAGTTGAACTTAAGTCATTAAGATCACATTTATAAGACGTATATTTTAATCACATTTTCTCCTCTTATCAACAATGTCAAATCTCTTGATATTTTGGATATCAATTGATTCAAATATGTTTGAAAACTGTTTGGGGAGAAAAATGTTCCGATTATTAGCAAGCCTTATTAGGAACATTTTTGAATGCTCCCTCTCAATTTTTGAGGGTATTATATAGTGTTGAGTATGATGATTTGAAAGATTTTGAATTGATTGAAAAATTCTTGAAAATTTCATACTCAAACACTATATTAGCCTAATTTAAGTTCTACACTACATATATACAAGCATTCACAAGATAGAGTTATTTTGAGATTGGACCTTTTATGAGAGAGGAATCAATATGAACTAATCATATTGTCGACTCCATTAGCCTATAGTCCATCTCAAGGTTCCTAGCACACACCAGTCTCTCCAAGTTCCGCATGATATGCCTCTCCATCAACAGCTCATCGATCTTATCCACCATGATTCCTGATCGTCTCTGATTCGTGGCTGACTGTCGTATCCTAGGCATGTCTTTGTTGTAGCCCATTTTGAAGTTGAGTACCCGGTAATGAAGTTTGTGTCGTACAAGCTTGAGAGTTCTGTCTAAGAACTTGTAGAGCTCATTAGCTTACATTAGTCTCTTTTGGTTGCTTGCATCTTCATAAATATCCCTGGGTGGATCAAAAGAAGGAGTGTATGCTTCTTCGATATTGATGTTGGGATAATCTTGTTGAGGTCTTGTGAGATTAAGTTTCTTTTGATAACTTTTGACACCAAGCTGGACATCTTCGACACGTTTCTGAATAACGATTTGTCTGGCGAACATTCTCAGTGCAGCTGCCAAGTAAATAAGGTCACTACCCTTGAGGTTGAACAACTTGCGTTGTACCTGAAGAAGTAACATATCTTCAATGTCGTTGAGGTGTGGATTAGAAAGTCACCCTCTTTCAACTTGTATAGTTGTCAATCAGCTCTTCTCACGATAATCTCCTTCAGATACCCATAACCGTGTAATTTCTTAACTTTGACACTAACCATGCTCAGGATCCTTAAATTTAAGTAGACGTCATGTGGAGAAAACTTGTTGATCTATGATTTATACCATAGCTTACGTCTATAACCCTAGTGTGCAATTCCGAATGCAGCATCTTTGTTGTATCCTACCTTGATTAGGCTCCATTGATTAGGAATCATATCTTCTATGAACTTCAAATCATACTTTACAGCTTTAGTCTTGGTGATTGATGTAGTATACCTCCTTTCCTCTGATCCTGAATTTAAGTATTCAAGATCGTTGTTGAAGAAGTATTCTGCAGCTACCGTTAGATGACCTAGACGACCTTTCAGAGGAAGAGGTTTACTTAAATCAAAGGGGCATCTAATACCTTTAGGGTTTTCCTAGTCAAGTCTGTCTATCAAAGCTTTATAGCATTCTTTCATGTTGTATTCTAGCTCAATACTGCTCCAACATGTAACCTTTAGGAGATTGTAGACTGGAGTCTTAGACACAGCAAAACTTCTTGAGAAAGGTTGTCAATTTTAAGTCTATTCATTACAAAGTTTGAGAAATCAATGGGAGTTGCCATAAGTTCATCAAAGGTAAGAGGAGGTTTCTCTGCATGCATCATATCATTGAACCAGGTTTGCTCTGGTTCATCTCTAATGGTTTGCACATTATTCCATTCAGGATCTGGAGTGGGAGGTCTTGGTGGTTGCTTGAACCAAATCTTGTTTGAGGTCTTGGAAGTCTTTAAAGCATCATCCTTTGGTTGATCAACATTAGTCTCTATTTCTCTTGAGTTGGTTCCTCTACATCCATTGCCACTTTATGATTAGCTTCTTCAATTGTCTCCTTTGTAAATTCAGATTTTCTTGTCTTAGAAGATTTAGGTGGAGTTTTACTTTTTGAAGATCCTTTAGATGCAGAAGGTTTCTTGGACGATTCAGACTTGTCTTCTTGCCTTTTCTTTTTCTTCCCTTGGTTTGAACTAGCAGAAGGGTCTTCGTCTCTGTCATCATGTCATCTTTTCCTCTTGGAAGCAGGATCTATAGCAAGCCTATCCATATCATTCTCATCCACATATATAGACTCTAGTAAAGTATGATAGAGGGCTTTAAATGCCGGATGTCTTTTATATGACTTGGATGCTATCATCATTCAGAATAGGATATCCTTCTGTTTATACTCTTCATCAGCTTGTAGATCGTATGGTGTTGATGAGAATTCCATAACTTTCTCCTTGGCAGCTTGTTCCTGTTTCACCTTAATGATTTCGAAGACATCATCAGAGAGAATTGCTGAATAAGTTCTTCAGTGTGATTCTGAAGCACCTTGTGAAGCGTGTCACCAAGAGTTGATCCAAGGTACTCATTTACAACTGTCGGTACATGTGATCTAACTGATGCAAGAATTGTTGTAGAATGATCAACCTGTTTGAGCTCTTTGACTTCTTGTTCTAAAATATGACACTCTTGAGGACTCCAAAACTGCTGGTGTTTTAATCTGGAACTGTGGTTGTAACATTTAGGTCTATTGTGGGACTGGTGTGGTGGGAATTGGCGTTGTTGTGGTGTTAGGTGTTGGAGTGATGAGGAGGAATTACGGAAGTTATATTCAATCTAGTAACGAAAGCATAAGAACGGGGACTGAATCTCTTGTTGGAGTAGGCATCATCCCATTAAAGAAACTAATTTTTGTGTTCTACATGTAAAGGAATGGTGCAATACGTGACAATTAGGAGAGTGAATGAGAATTGAATACAAAAGTTAAAGATGAGAAGATTTGAGGAGCACCCCTACTGTTCCATCCTGTGGCTTGTTATCTAAACCCTTTTTCATCTTGTAATCTCTAAAATCTGTGTCACCTTGTTCTTCCTATTTCTCTTGATTCTTCTTTCTGGTATCATCATTTACTTGTTCATCACTATCTTCTTTATCATATGTCATCATTTCGTCATGTGTCATATACTCATCATCATCGTCTTCATCATTCGTCTTTTCAATATCAATGTTTTTGTCATCATCGTCATCATCATCATCATCTTTATTCTCCTCTTCTTCATCACTTATATTCTCTTCAGACTTGTTACTTTCATCTTCGAAACCCCTATCAATCATGATATCTTGTTTAGCTTTAGCTACGGACCCTGCTGTTAGCTCATCGGGAACCCCTGGTGTAATACCAGTTCCTTTATTTGAACCTCCAGACTGTTGTAAGGATTTGTTAGCTTTAGCTACAGAACTAGTTGTTGGCTCATCATGAACCCTTAGTGTAATACCAGTTCCTTCATGTGAACCTCCAGAATGTCATAAAGTTCTGGTAGTTTCCCTGCTTTCTTGCTTGCTGGCTTTCAAATATTTCTTTATTTTAGTAGCAAATCGTTCTTCATCAGTTATCACATTAATGCCTTTTATCTTTTGAGAATGATCACCTGATTTCTTCTTTGTAACCCTTAGAGTGCAACTGATTATAACACCTTGTGGTCTTCTTCTACTAGTAGGTCTATTAGTAGGTTTAGAATCATCAAATGCTTCTTTACTTGTAGCCTTTTTTGTTACAAGACTAGCATGTAACTCATGAGCTCACCTTGTTTCATCAGTAATTTTAGCATCGGTTTTGCTGATAGACTTTCCTAGCTCAAAAGCTGCTTATGGATCGTCTGTGATTATGTTGTCATCGATGGTGATTGTGGTTTTCTTTTATGTGGTGACTTCTTGCTGCTTTCCTTTAAAACCTTTACCTCTAGTCTTCTTTGGAAGAACGAAGCCTGTAGAGTAGCCAATGAATGCCTTATAAGCTTATGTTTACTTGATTGCATCAGAAAGGATTGTGCTTAAAATAGATTTTCCATACTCTTGAACGTCTTCTCCAATTCTAAAAAAATTTATACGATTGAGAACTCCATCGTCCTTAATAGTATTGAGACTAGAGGGCGGTCCTTTGGGAATAGATTTGTGAATGGAGAGGAAATGGTTAATGATGATTTTGGTAAATCTGGGGTAAGGCATGTTTTCACATCTGCCTTTCTTCAACTGCATGTTGTCAATCTGATAAGAGAAGTCTTCCCAAATCAATTCAGCATAGTCGATATTATTCTTATAGAACATACCTCATATGATAGGGATTCTTGATTGACGAAGTCTATCATTGCTTGATATCTTTCTTGAGAGACACTTGTTGATGATTGAACCTAATGTTCTCCAAGGTTGGTGCATATGGTCAACGATCATTTTTGGCAAATGAGTCAACTCGCCCTTGTATTCGAGTTCAAGAAGAAAGTCAAGCAATTCCTATTCAGATGGAGATTCGATGAATTCTTTGTCTAGAACTCTTGGGCAAATATCAAGAGCATTACGGAACACTTCAACATCTAGAATACATTTCTTGTTAGCCAGCTTAAATTTATAGAATGCAGAGTTTTTGATCTTGGCTTTTGTGAACCAGAATTGTTGCATGAAGATATCTTGTACATCAGCTGTAGCAGTGAAAGCCTTGTAGAAAGAAGTGTTCTTGAGAATGTCGAGGATGACTTGATAGGTCTCTTCCTTTTGAGTCATATTAGGATCAATCCTCGAGTTGGTGGAACTGATATTGACTCTTTTAGCTTTGGGAACCCATGTCTCTTCACGAGCAGCTTGTTTCTTGATTCATGATTTTGCTTAAGAATGATCCAATACAGTTTATATACAAAACAGACCTATATATTACTAATTATATTATTTTCCTTGATGTTTTTGATTTTATGATTTTGAAAATTTTTGGGTAGAGTTTCCTTTTACATTTTGTCATATTCCGCACAGATTTGTTACTCATGTCATGTTTCGCACAAAACATGTAAATGTCATATTTCGCATGATGTATGTTACAGACATATTCCACACACCTTATGTTTAAACATATTTAGCACAGTCAATGTAGAAACATATTTCGCATGACCTAATTCATGAGCAAACACACATTTCAATCATATTCTAAGCATCAATCTTTTTTACAAACAACATCTTGCATTCATAAATCATAGCAGAAAAAATTCAATTAAGGTTCACCAAGATTTCAAGCTTGTTTTGAATGATTCTAATACAAACAAAGGTTTCCACAACTCATTTTGGGAACAAGGCATTTAGACTATACAACAAGCATATCTAAGGACCTACGGAACACTCTTAAACCATTAAACAACATACACATCAACTAAAATCCTTGGTTATACATGTTTCGCACCCTTCATCATACACTAATGAATCAAATGCTATCCTAGATGATTAAAACACTTTACAAATGCAAAAAGATCCATTTAACATTCATTCTAACACAAATCCATAAACATTTAAGCAAACATACATGTTTTGCACTATTCATCTGTAGAGAAATCGATCATTCTCACAAACAACTTAGAGATATCAAAAACTCTTATGAATGTATGATCATAATACCTTAACAAGCAAAACCCCTAACCAAATATGGTCTAACACCCACTTTCATTTTTATGAACCCTAAATCGAATTCTAAGGTTCTTGAGTGCAAATGAAGGTTTTAATCAAATTCCTTTTACATGAGTTATGTTTAAGGGAAAAGAGACTTGTTAGATTGTACCTTGATGCTTGAGAAATAACTTGTGATTTTCAGTTATGATGCGAGCGAAATGTGCAGTGAGAGCGACATAAGCGTGTTTGTTTTTGTGAATAAGTTTGTGTCGTGCGATTTGTGTAAACACACAAATATAACCGGTTGAAGTTTTAAATTAGCAAAAATGGTCCTTGTTCTTTTCAAGTCTTTCTAATTTCTATTTAAACTTATCAAAAAGCCTAAACAACTTATAGAAAAGACAAACTTAGTCCCTAAAGTTATGAACTTTGAATCTATTCCTAAATTTTGCCTTTTATTTCCATAAAAGTTTAACCAAATTACATCTTAAGCCTTTTTGATTTAAAATGAATTAACTCCCCTTTAATTCATGATTCGTAAAAGTTCAAAAACCTTTTCCGTTTGTTCCTTTGAAATATTATTTTGAAAGAATTATCATTTTTCTCCCCCTCAAATAATGTCCCGTTTTCTATTTAAAGAGCTGTAGACATTGTTTGAGTGATAGAAAATTGTTTTTAAAATCTTTTCTTTGATGAAAAACTGAGATGATTGAATTATTTTAGAATACAACACCTTTTACACCACAAAAAATAAGATTTCTCTTATTTTGAAAAAATAAGATTTCTCTTATTTGAAAAAATAAATGCACTGACACGTACACTTATTTCATAGAAAGCATGGGTTTTGTAGCAAAGTAAACACAAGCCTTTGTATGAATATGAACTAATTTGTACCCGAGAAAAATTAATTTCCCGTTAAGAGGTCAAGTTTTCTTTTTGACAAAATACTTGCCTTTAAAATGAAGATCGGGTTACTATCAGAAATAATAGCAAACCATTGACATGTTTTAAAATTGTTTGAACTTCTGCTCGAACTTTATTTACAGCTCCGTGTCATTATTAAATGACATTTCTAAAGCCGTAAATATTATCGATTTTCAGAAGACATATCATATTACATATTTTTGTATTTTTGTATTTTTTGATTTTATAATTTTTTATTAGATTTTATAGTTTTATATTTTTGAATTTTCTTTTTGAAAAATTTATATAAAATGAAAAAAAAAAATTGTGCTTTTATATTTTCTTATTTACATATAATACATAGGATATATAACGAGTTACCACCATTACTCGTCCTCTTCTTCTGTCAGACTTTTCAGAGTTTCAGGAGACATGCTTTTCATTCCAAGCTTGTTGATCAAGAAGATGAATCGTTCTCGAGGCAAAGCTTTGGTGAAGATGTTTGCTAGTTGATATTCTATTCTGACGAAGTAGAGTTCCACCACACCATTTTCTACTTACTCCTTGATAAAATGGTATTTGTCATCGATATGCTTTGATCTTGAGTGTTGAACATTGTTGCAGCATAAAGCAATTGCACTCTTGTTATCACAGTACAGAGGAATCTTATTGAATTTAAACCCATAGTCTGTTAGCTGTGATCTCATCCATAGGACTTGAGCATGACACCCAGATAAGGCAATATATCCAGCCTCTATACTAGAGATAGCAATGCTCTTCTACTTTTTTAAGAACCAGTTGACAAGTTTATCACCCAAAAACTATGCACTGCCAAAAGTACTGCGTCTAGAATCTTGACACCTGATGTGACCTGCATATGCATATGTGGTTAGAGCAATTCCAGTATCTTTTGAATACCATAAACCTATATTAATGGTTTATTTTAGGTATCGAAAGATCCGTTTGACTGCATGTATGTACTTTTTGATAGGGTGTTCCTGATACCGGGCACACATGCATACTGCAAATACGAGGTTAGATCGACTAGATGTCAGATACATAAGGGAGTTGATCATACCACGGTAATGTATAGGATCAACTGGTTTCCCTAGTAGATCTGCATCAAGTTTGGTTTTGTCTACCATAGGGGTGTCAACCAGATCACTAGATAGCATGCCATATTTCTTTATTATTTCTAGAGCATATTCAGATTGGTTTATAAAGATGCCTCTAGGACTTGACTTTGAGAAATTGGAAGTCCTAGAAAGAAAGACATTTTGCCCATCATCGACATCTTGAACTTAGAAGACAATATGTTAGCAAATTCATCACACAAAGCAGGACTAGTAGATGAAAATATTATATCATCGACATAAATTTATACTAGTAAGATGTCGTTGCCTGCTTTTTTGGTGAAGAGTGTTGGATCGATTGCACCTTTAGAGAATTGTTATGATAGTAGAAAACTGTACAACATGTCATACCATGCGCGTGGAGCTTGTTTAAGACCTAAAGAACCTTTTTAAGCTTATACATGTGAGTTGGGTTATCTTGGTTAACAAATCCTTCTGGCTGAGAGACATAGACCTCTTTGTGAATCTTGCCATTCAAGAAAGCCATTTTGACATCCATCTGGAAGATCATCATATTCTTGTTGGCAGCATTGGCAATGAAGATACGGATGGCCTCTATTCTTGCAACCGGTGCAAACGATTCCTCGAACTCGATTCCCTCCTCTTGATGATGTCCTTTAGCAACTAATCGAGCCTTATTTTTTAGAACCCCGCCAAATTCATCTTTCTTAACTTTGAAGATCCACTTTAATTTAATCAACATAATTCGATCTGGATAAGGAACTAACTCCCAAAATTCTATTCTCTCGAATTCGTGAATTTCTTCCTGCATAGCTTCAATCCAAGATGATTCGAGCATTGCTTCTTTAAAATTATTCGATTCGACAGAAGTGAGGAAGGCATTGAAGTAACACCACATGGCATCGATTTAGAGTTGCTTTCTAGTAGAGACTGGTCGAGAGAGGTTTCCAATCAAATTTGCTAATGGATGAATCTTAGTCCATTTACCAATAACTTCTAATGGAGTGTGGGAAGACTGTCCATTTGACAATGATTCTTGAGAAGTAGAAATTTCATGAAGAGATTCATGACTTGGATCATCAAAATGTGCAGTTGATACTTGTTCTTGCTTTGATGAAGTACTTATTGATGGTGCATCTTGATTAATTGATGTTGACACATGTGAACCAGCTAAATCAACGACTCCTGGAGCAGCAGCTACTGGATCTAGAGAAACAGCACGAGGTGAAGGGTTGAAGTACTCATCGAACATTGGTTGGAACAAAAGATCCCAATCATGCTTTGTCGGTGGGACATAAGGTTGTTAAGGAACAGGATTTGGAACGAGTCTTGAACTGAATGTTCCAGGAGTCATAGAGTTAGGCGCGGGTCCTAAACTGAATTGTTCAAAAGCCATCGATGTCAGCTCATCAAAGGTCACATGAATTGTTTCTATGATTAGATGGGTTCTTTTGTTGTAGATTCGGAAAGGCTTCTTTGCATGAGCGTAGCCAACAAAAATACCAATATTAGGCTTTGCTTTCAATTTACCCAAATCTTTACTATCATTGGTTGGATAACACAAGGAGCAAAAGACATGAATATAAGACAAATCAGGCCTCTTGTTGTGTATCAGCTCATATGAAGTTTTGTTGTAGCGGAGACGGATAAGGGAACGGTTTTAGGTATAGTAAGCGATATTGACTGCTTCTGCTTACAGAAATAATGAAGCTTTTGAAAATATCAGCATAGTGCGAGCAGCTTTCACTAAAGTACATTTCTGTCTTTCGACAACTCCGTTCTGTTATGGAGTGCGGTTAACAAATGTTTAATGTGTAATGCCGGCATTTTCATAAAATTCTCAAATAGTATGATTTACAAATTCTATTCCATTATATGTTCTGACATTACAAACAGTAGCATTCAGATGAACTTGAATTTGTTTTATACATTTGATGATGACTTCAGGAGTTTCATCCTTTGTTCTTAAAAATTCACCCAAGTAAACCTAGAGTAATCATCAACTATTACCAAGATGTATTTCTTCCTATTAATGCTCTCCATACGCATAGGCCCACAAAGATCCATATGCAAAAGATAGATTTTCTCCTGGTTAGTATCATCAGCTTTGGGTTTATGAGAGGATTTCTTACTTTTTCCTAGAGAACATGTCGAAAAAAGATGATCTTTCTTAAATTTCAGCTTTGGTAGACCTCGAGCAACACTTTGTTTAGCCAACTGATTCAAAGTACCAAAGTTGAGATGAGATAACATTTGATGCCATGACCAGCTTTTGGTCTTGGAGGCTTTTGATAAAAGATAAATCATAGAAGATTTCAGCATATCATCTAAAAAAATTATGTACAAATTCATGCCTCTAGATCCAAAAATTAAATCAATGCCTTCTAAATTCCAAATAAAGCAGGTGTGCTTCTGGAAGGAGAATTCAAGATCCGAGTTACAGAATTTTCCAACAGAAAACAAATTGTGTCCGAGACCCTTAACGTAGTAAACCCTTAAAATTGTCACATTTCCCAACTAATAATCACCATAACCCATAATCTTTTCTATTTGATCGTTTCCGAATCTAACTGTACCCAAAAATTTACTGACGAAGTTGATGAGCTGAGAGCGTTGTCCGGTCATATGCTTAGAGTAACCCGAATCCATGTACCATAAAATGATTTGGACGACCTGAAACGGACATTAGAAGAAGATGGAGAAATTGCAAATTTGGATCCCCAGTTTTTCATGGGTTCCTTGATGCTAGAAGACTTAGATCTTAAGATACTAGGAGTGTTATTGAAACTAACAACTTTTGCAACTTTTGTGCTCCTATGAAAAACCTTAAATTTTGGACTAGGTGTTTTAATGTTTGGTGTAGATGGACCATTTTCCTTAGGAGGCATTACTTTAGTGGGAGTGATCCTAGTTAAAGGGCACGCATTTCCAACTATAGTGAAATTCTTACCTGTAGGCAACCACCTATATCCAACACTAGATAAGACTTTTCCAATTAGTTTCCATTCTTTCTTTCCTATAAGAATTTGCTTTTGCAGATTTAGATTTACCATTGACACTCACATCATTAATAAAAGCAACAACATAAGAATCATGAACATCATCAAACATACATTTCTTGCAAGTAGCACAGATAAGTTCTGAATTCGCATTTAATACAGATTGCTTAACAGATTCATTACAAACAGATGTAGAAACATGATTCTTCTTATTTAAACTAGACTTGACAATCCTATGATGGTCTTATACTTTATTCTTATTGTTGTTGCTACTAGAATATTGCAAGATCCTATTTTTTCTTGTATGGCTCCTAGACTTTGATCCATAAGCTTCTGTAGAACTGCTTACTCTTGTAGAAGGTAACACCGAATTGTTAATAGTCTATTTTTGTTTTGGTTTGACATGTTGTTGTGTTGTGGTTTTTGGTGTGTCACAGGATTCAGCAATCTTCACTTTCCTAGTTGTGTTCAAGGGTGTAACAGCAACTACCTTAGTGTTCACATGTTCTGTACTAAGGCAAGTGTCACAAACATACAATAATAACTCCTGAATTCGCTACACATACTGACAGGCATAATGAAGCTCACTATCTACAGGATGAATAGCCCTAGGATGTTCAACTAAGTCACGAAGTTTATCAGTATGTTCTCGAGTTACCTTGAGGTAATCTACGTGTGCTTCCCTATTATTCTAAAGCTTAGGGGAAAATAAAGGCAAATCTAACTTGTACATTTTTGAAGGAATCACATTGTTTGATTTATCACTTTCAACAACACTTTTTCCTTTTAAGACAGCAGTGTGCTTCTTCAATTTCTCAATCGAGACATCTTTGGCTTCTAGCTGAGCTTTCAAGCTATTAATGACAAAAAAATTCCCAAAATTCAGGAGCACATTGATTGTTAGATGATCTGTTATTATGAAAACTCTCTTTGCTATTTTGTAGCTAAAGTTCTAGTGTAATACAATGTTTCTCAATTTGAGAACATGTCTTGGAAAGTTTATTATAAACAAAATTTTCTACCATATTATTCTTTTTGACAAGCTCAGCCTTTAGGTTTAGACTCTCATTGTATTCATCAACATAACTTTGTTGCATACTCTTAAAACTGTTAATGGCAGCTAATGAATTACTAGCAGTATGAACAAGATCTTGAGATATAAGTAACTCTATTAAATGATCATTTTTGATTTTCAACATTTCAAGAGCAATATTATCATCAAGATCATTGAATAAATCCCATAAATTTTTGATAAATGGAATCACTTTCGTGTTGAAAACCCCTTTTGTATGTTTAAAACCCTATGCTCCCTCAGTTATATAGTTCTTACCTTTATCACCTTGTCAAAACTAGCAAAATGATTTTTTAGCTTTTGAAAACTTATTTAAACTAAACTTACTTCTAGAAGTTCCTTGGGAGCTTCTGTTCTAACAGGTGTAGATTGAACAATAGGTTGCTCAAAAGTTAGGTTTAAAAGCCGTAGCCAAAAATCTTGTTCTGCAGATAATTCCTTTTGTGGAACAAAATGTTTTCCAAAATTTCAGATAATTTGTTCAATTTGGCATAATCTATTGGAGAAATATTCACTATCTTATCCTTAGAAATTGGATCATTTTGCTTTTCCAACATTTTTACTTCACTCTCTTCAGCTAATGACAAAGTTTCTTCATAATCATGCATAGAAATCACATTGTGTTGCTTAGACATTACGTGACCATCATCCAAGGTTGGTTTAATCCTCTAAGCCTTCTTAAGATAGAACAGATTTTGATAACCTAGAGCTTGTTTATGAGCATTATCATAGAAAGATTGTGGTTTCGTAAGCATATGAATTGTTTACGCAGATTGACCTATTTTGTAAGCAATATTTTTCAACTCTTTGATTTCTTTTTCCAAATCAATATCCTTGTTAAAGTATTTATCTTCCTTTTCTTTTGTTTCTTTTTTCAAAGCATCAATCTTTAACATCAAAGATTCATTTTCTTTTTCATGTTTCGAAAGATTACTTTTGAGTGTGCCAATCTCTTTTCGAAAATCCGCAAACTTTGCATTCTTATGAAGAATCATGCCATTCAGTTGTTTTTCTATCATTTTCTCACGATTATTTAAGTCTTAATTTTATCTATCTTCTAACTGTTTAACCCTTTCCTTATAGCTTTCAAGTTCTACAGTTAACGAAGCATCGAGATCCTTAGGTTTCAGATTATCAGCAGTACATTTTGCAACTTGTACAGACTGTGCATCAAATACGGACATTATCATAGCAGTTTGTTCATTAGTAGAAGTATTATTTTGAACACTTGCACTTGCCGTCTCTTGCAGATATTGTTCATACGAGATGATATTACTATCACTTGTAATTTCTATATCTTGATCGAGAAGGGAAGTGGATTGTTCAAAATAAGATTCCACTGGAACACACATATTAGGCACGTTATTATCTTGATAATAGTTAGAATTTGGTACCTCTAATATGTCGTATGATTCATAACTGGAGAGATGAGCCATAAATGCTGCAGATGCCCCTAGAGCTTCATCACAGTCAGAATCAAATGCATCTAGATCATCAGTCTGGAAAGCTGCATTCTGTGGCATTGTAGTCTATAGTTCTTGGCCCATTGAAACTCCTGGATGTGCAAGAATTGCTAACTGTTCCTCATCCAGAATTTAACAGCTTCAACTAGCATAAGCTTCTCTTTAAACCATGCAGAATTCCTTGGCCTTTTCAGCTATGTGCATTTTCTAGCCATGTGCCCCTTACCTTAACAATTATAACACCTACTCACCCTAGCTTGACCAGCTGGATTCTTTCCCCCATTTATGTTAACTCCTAAGCTTGAATCATTACTGTCTGAACTATTACCAACATAACCCTGACCCTGTCTTCTTTGAACTTGTTGAACAATAACTCTACCATCTTGAACATTGGCTTGATTTCTAGGGTTAAAAGATGTTATGAGTTGATTGTTGGTAGATGGAAACCTTGAAACAATAGTTGTGTTGAGGAATGATATATCTTTGTTTAAGCTTGTAATTAAATCATCTCTAGGAAGAAATGATGGGACAGAAAGTCCTGGATCCAATTGAGGAAACTGTGCTTGATGTGGTTGAGTAATTGCTTAAGGTTGAAATGCATGTTGAGAATGATTAACTGGAGCTTGGAACTGTTGATGAGATGCTTGAACAAGTTGGGATTGGGATTGATGATTGTAAGCCTATGGAACTTGATACTGTGTGGTACTGTGTGAAGCTTGACTGTTGCGTGAAGAATAAGTCTGCTGATAATTAGTGACAAATGCAATTGGATCTGGATACCTCTCTCTCATCAAACAAACTTCAATAGCATGTGCTTCATGTTGACTCGAATAATCATATAATTGATCATAGTTGGTAATGTATATGCTTTTGGCCAACTTGACATCTGTCACAAATTTGCTCCATTATGGTGGAAGACTATTCAAAAACTTAGTGTTTACTTAAACTTGCTTCATTATCATGCCAATATTGTGTATGTCGTTCATCAGTTGAGAAAATCGCATGTAATACTCATGAAGAGTTTCACCTTTGATGGAAGCAAACTTATCAAAGTCATTGTACAACTTGCACTCATGTTCCTTGTATGAGAGTTCAGTACCTTGCATAAGCAGTTTCACTCGATCCCATATTTCTTTTGCATGTTTGTTATGGTTAACAAGAGCATAGATGTTCGGTGGAAGACCTTGAAGAATAATGTTTGTTGCACGAAGATCACAATCATCTTATAGTTTTTCCTCTTCAGACAATTCTGCATATTTCTTAGGTCTTGTAACGCCATTTTCTTCAATAGTAGGATAAACAAGTGGTCCTTCTTCAACAGATTAAAGCAACATTCTATCATTCTTTTGACATTTGATCTAAAACAACATACGACTTTTCCACGAGTTGTACATTAATTTTTCCAACATTGGTGGACGATTATCAACACCAGCTACAATCATGTGTTCAGCTAGAGTAGTCATCTTGATTTAATTGAGAATTGATAAGACTTGATCAAACAATGATAAAGGAGAATTGTGTTAAAGAGTTGTTTATTGAAGGTGATGAACAATTGTTATTTCACAGGATTTTACAAGTCTTAACTAAAACAGAGAAAATAGCTAGTATTTTACGAGATTTTACAAAGTTAAGAGAAACCGTAGAAAATAACTTTGTAATAAATCGCACAGTGGCTTGTTTCGCATGAGTTGTGTTTTTGTAATAAATCACACAGTTTAAGTCTTTGTAATAAATCGCACGTCTTAAGTCCTTGTCATATTTCGCGCAACAGAAATGAAATGGGCAGAGTTTTGTTTCGCACAAGTACTTTTTTCGCACGATATCACAACCTGTAGTATTTCGAACACTTTATTACAATTACATAAATCGTACACTTTGGGACTTATACATATTTTACACGTTTTACACAATTTGAGCAGAGTTTTATTTCACACAATGTAGTATTTCGCATAGAATATGTAACAAGTTGTTTCGCACGATGTAATAAATCGTACAAAATATGTAACAACTTATTTCGCATGACTCAAAACATAAATCGCACGACTCATCAGACTCTTATTTCGCACGAAACAAACTGAATAAAAAATCACCTAAATTACCCTTTTTGACGTTTTTTTGTTAATTCTTTTTACAAAACTAACAATTTAGGCCTAGATCTTGCTTTAAAACATAAACTACAACGTTTTGATACACGAAATTGAATGGTTTGATTGTTTCGCACACGTTAACCTAAACGAAGCCAAATAAGCCTAAAATGACGATCTAAACGCACATGATCTCGCTAAATCACCCCATGGTGACTGATACCAATTTATGATATATCAATCCTACAATCTAAGACAACAAATGATATAAATCTAGAGAGAAAAAGATGGTTAGATCACTTTAGAGAGAGAAAGGAATGTGTATTATGCTAAAAGAGTAAAATGACCAACACCCTCTCCATAGAAGGAGAGGGTGTTTATAGTTACAAGGACTAGATGGGGCATGGGTCAACATAAGGACTCCTTATATTGACCCGGTTAGCTTACAATTACTTATCGATTAACTACGAGTAATTTAACAACTAATATTGGAAGTAACTGAGTCTTTTCTCGATTCCTAACATAGAATACGAAAAATTAAATCTGTTGCCGTATTAGACAATCGGTACGCTGTATCCAGTGAACTGATTACGCCGTATTGATGTTTGATGTCGAATACGCTATGTAGGTTTTGAAAGTGGATACACAATATCCAAAGGGATGAATACGGCGTATCAAGTATTCGAACAGAATAAAAATAGCAGGTAAAAGTAATGCAGAAAAATAAACAAATACACAAATATACAAAATAATACAGATGCAGAATAACACACTGAAACACAAAACAATTAAAACACAGAATTGCAAACTAATATACAGAATAATTAATAAAAACTAAACTAAAAGATAAAATCTAATCTAAAATACTAATAAACAATTATTAAACAACTTCACCCCCGGCAGCGGCGCCAAAAACTTGATGTGTGTCGTTGGGTATAGGTTGTTTTGTTTATCAAGTTTTACTATTTATATTTTGCCGACTTTACCTATTAACTAACACTAACGGGTAGTGTACCCGATCAATTATAGGTTCATTGGTAAGTAGGGTGTCGATCACTAAGAGTGAGCATTAATACTTAAGTCTATCAGTATTTTAGTTGTCTAGGTTAGTTCTAATTAATCTAAATTAATCTAATTAAACCTAAACTAATGCAAAGAGGGGGGGTTCAGCCTGAGAGACTGGCACGAGTTTTGGTTTAATGAAACAATAAGTAAG
>BQNB010034555.1:0-47933 GCA_026074375.1 Tanacetum coccineum
ATTTTAATTTTAATTTTTGAGCTTTTATTTTTAACTTTAAAAAAAGGATTTTAATTTTAAAAATAGTTAAAAATAGTTTTCTTAGTTTTTATAGTATTTTAGACTTTTCTAAGTTTAAAAATCAATTTTTAGAATTTTTAGGAATTAATTTGCTATTTTCTAGGATTTAATTAGATTAAATTAGTTTTTAATTCATAATAAATTCAAAAATAATCAAAAAATTATAATTCCTTTTTCTAAAATTTTCTTTTGTATTATTTTAGGTTTAGAAATTTAGTTTGCATTTTTAAGAGTTAATTTTGCTTATTTTGCTTTATTATCGCGTTTTATTTGCTCCCGTTAATTGTTTAAGTGCTTAATTGCTTTTGTTTTCTCATTTTATTTGTTGCTTTTATTTAATAGTTATAGATAAACAAATTTATCTTTGCTCCCATTCAAATCATTATCCGAACAACAAGCGTGGTATCACTTTCACAAGTCGTTGGGGAAAACGACCCGGGAAAGCATTCTTCCCGGTAAACATACGTATATTATTATTATTATAAATTTGTATAAGAATTTTCCTAGATGGCTACTTTGGGAATTATTCTCTATACTTTTGTGTATCAATATAATATAATGTATAAAAAACTACAATCAATAATTGACATCCACGAGTATATACTTGTTCCATCGTGAAGACGGAAACAATCCTATAAAGTTGATGCCCCATACGTTAAAGATCTCACAAATCTGGATAAGATTCTGGGGTATTTCATCCCTTTGTGATATTTTTCCTTAACGTTGACATGTGTCACAGTGTTTGACCATGCCATGGGCATCACGATATATAGTGGGCCAAAAGAAACCAGAATTGAAAACTTTCGTAGCGATGTAGTTAGGGCCATGATATCCTCCGGTGGGACCTTGGTGACAAGCCTCGAGAATATCCATAGCTTCCTTCCTACCTACACACCGCCTAATTATTTGATTAGCACAGATTCTAAACAAATAGGGTTCATCACAAAAATAATGTTTTATATCTTTAAAAAATTATTCTTTTGCTGGGCTGACATCCCTTTAATAAGCACATTACCTACTAAGTAGTTTGCAATATCGCCAAACCACGAGGGTTCATTTTCATCATTAAGGGAAATCATATTCAGGGACTCGTGTGGAAAATTATCATTCATTTCCATTTCAACGAGATCCCCTTTATGAGGATTTTCAAGTCTACTCAAGTGATAAGCCGCTAGATTCTCAGCTTCTTTTTTATCGCAAATCTTGATATCAAATTCTTAGAGCATGAGAATCCATCAGAGTAATCTCGGCTTAGCATCTTTCTTAGCAAATAAATACTTTAAAGCCGAGTGATCCGTATATCTAGAGCAAGAAGGGAGTCGGTCTCTTAAAAAAAGTTACTATCCCCGAAGGGAGTGAGAGAAGGGGAGAGAGAGACATGACCACAGGATCAGAAGAAGGAGTGGGACTGCCACTCAAAGGATGAATTGAATTTTGAACATTTAACACTTCATGTAAATAGTCCTCGCATGTAGTGTCAATGATATCAATCTGATTGATCGACTCATCTCCATGCTTATGTAAATAGTCCTCGAATAGAGCACGAGGATCGACTTCATAGTCAACGACAATGAAGTCAGTAGGAAATGTAAACTTACCCACTTGCACGAAGACATCTCAGTTATACCAGCCGGGTAAGCAACCGATCGGTTAGCTAACTCTAAGGTCATACGAGTGGGCATAAGTTCTTGTCACATTAACTTTTTCCAAACGTATAGAGGCATTAAGTTTATGCTGGCACCTAGATCGGCTAGGGCCATGCATTCCTCAAGCTCACTAAAATTACAAGGAATGAGAAATTTCCTAGGGTCTTCATGTTTCTCGGGTAACTTTTTAAGGAGGACTGCTAAGCAATTCTCATTAAGAGGAGTATTAGCCAATTCAAGAAGTTTCTCCTTATTAGTAAGGAGATCTTTCAACATCTTAGCATATTTTGACATTTGAGCTAACGCTTCAACAAAACTAATATTAAAGTGCAGTTTCTTGAACATTTGCAAGAACTTATGAATTTGGATATCAGATTTGTCTTGAAGCTTATCCTTATTCAACCTCGAAGGATAAGGAATAGGTGGCTGATGAGGATTTTCCACAGGAATCTTATTCGATTTAGAAGCGGGAGATGGCTGGACTACCGAAGATAGGACTCGTGCAGTACCTTCTGAACCTGAAATGTGTACATGGTCCATGGTCGGCTTTGGGTCTTGTTCCACCTCTTTAGAAGAAGAAGGAGGGTTAGGTCGTAGAACTAAGAGACTAGCTAAAGTAATACCACTCCGTGTGGTAATTACTGTAATATCTTCCCGAAGGTTAGGAATGGTGTTGCTAGGAAACACACCTTGAGGTCTTTTATTAAAAGCTTTTTCCATTTTTGTCATTTGGTTAGCCAATAATTGAAATTTAGCATCAGAAGCAATTATATGTTGTCTCAATATGTCATTAGTAGATGAGAAATTGGACTGAGCTTAATTTTGATTGAAATCTTGACCTTGGTTTTGATTAAATCCTTGATTTTGATTATAATTATTCCTTTGGTTAAAATTTTAACCTCGATTGTTTTGATTAAACCCTTGATTCAGATAACCTTGATTAGATCGATTTTGGTACTGATTCTGGCTATTCCTTGTTGATCCTAATAGAATAGATCTTGCTTAGCTTGTATAAGGCTAAGTTGTATTGAATAAATTCAAAACAACTATGATAGAAACTTTAATTGTGATTATCAAAGACTATACGGAATCTAGTCAATGATACTAAGAAGAATTTCAATGAAACCGTAATGAATAAGATCAATAACAAACAGTTTACCAAACTTTCAGCCTTAATATAATATGAACACTCTTAATAGTGTTAGGGTTACAAAACCTTGAAGCTAATTGATATTAAAAGATTTATAGATATCTAACTCTATGCCCTAGGACCTCCTTTTATACACCAAGGAGTCCTAACCGGCTTACAATATTTTCCTAAGTTATCATGATCTTCTAAACAAATAACTTATACATATCTTTTACAAAAATATCTCATACGTATCACATAAGCAATCTTTATCTTTTCTCTGATAAGTCTTTGATCTCTTCTCTGTCAGCATAAACTCTTCCAGTAGTTGTAATCTTTAAGAAGTTGTAACTTTCACACCAACAATAGTAACTTTTATACCAACAGCACTAACTGTGTACAAGCAACATTAACTACTTAGAAAGTTTTCTTCAATCTTCATTAGTAGTACTAAGTTACACTAGCAGTAGTAACATATACTAGCAGTACTAACTTATGCTAGCAGTAGTAACTAGCAGTACTAATATACACTAGCAGTAGTAACTAGCAGTACTAACTACTTAGCATATGTTTCATTAAGATTACTCACAACACTAATCTATACTTAGCAGTAGTAACTAACACCTTAACAGTCTTAACTTCCACTTAGCAGTAGTAACTTCCAAACAGCATCAAGAGGCTTTTAATCCCAACAATCCTCCCCTAAACTTAATATTTATCTTTAAAATCATCAAGTTTGTTCATTAAAAGCTCCATAATCACCAGGAGGATGCTTCCAAACACTTCACTATTTCTTGAGCTGCTTTGTCATAAGCTTAAGAAGCTGATAACACATTTCTTTCTAAGAGTCAGCTTGCAGCTTCTTATTTAGGATATCAGTGATTGTTGCATGTGTAAGGGGATATCTCTTCTCAACTAGCATATAGACATGCATATCTTCAAACCTCACAAAGTGTATTCCACAGGAATCATATAGCCTCCAAAGCAATACTTTCTTTCCTTGTAAATTCCTCCATATTAGATCTTCTACATGATGTTCAAACATAGTCTTTAGATTACCCCATAGCACTCTTTCATAGCCTTCTTCTAGCCTTGTATTCCAATGCTTTGCTTTAACTGACTTCCATAGATTTTCCAAGTCTTCTCTATCAAACTCTTTGAGCAGATGACTAAATAATAAGTATGTCTTGGCACTTCCATCAGCTTTCATTATTTCATAATAGCCATTCCTTCCTTTTCTATGAATCTAGAAATTTATAAGGGGTGCAAGCTTGGTAGCTAGAGGTATAGCATCAATTTTATCTTGTACAATCTTAAAGCATTGTTTAAGATCTTATTTCTCTTTATCATCTTCCATTTTCTGTTTCTTTGCTACCTCTTGTTCTAGCTCTTCTCCTACTCTCTTAGAACTACTTTCTTGTGCCATCTCTACTTCAGCTTTCTTTGAGATTTCTTTCACCAACTTAGTATCCATATCAACAGACATGTTTACCCTTGTTATGGCTTTATCAAATAACTTTTGAATTTCTACAAATGACTTGTTCTTCAATTGACTTTGCTTGTAACCAGCCATATTTTTTAGATAAGTTGACATTGTACTTTTCTTTTGTGCTTAGTTGGTGGCTTGTTCCTCTTTTCTTAAGCTCTTAATGATGCAAAGTGTTTCTTTCTCTTTTCCAAGAGTTCTACAAACAATCTTGCCTTCTCTTCATCTATCAATTCTTCTTGCTCTCTTTCTTCCAATCTTTCAGCCAATAACCTATCAGTCTCTATCATTGCTTGCACATTATCCCATGAAATGTTGGCTTTTTCAACTTTCTCAGCCTTTTCTCTTGCAAGTCTTGCTTGTTCTTCTTCTTCAGCTTGTAGCTTGAAAGCAAGTTCTTTATCAAGTCTTTTTTGTTCTTTCATCTTTAAAGGCTTCTCAGGTTCAATCATCTTAGCTTTGCCTTTATCCTTGATGTTTGAAGGTGTTGATGTTAGTGTTGTTCTTGTTGTAGATTCACTAGGGTCTCTAAAATTAATGCTTTTAGCTTTGGGTATTGTTGAAGGTTTTGGTGTGGTTATACTCTACACTGGCTCTTGTACCATAACCTTAGGTTTTACACTCCTTAATTCAGCCAATGCTTGAGCCAAAGTGATCTCTTCAGTAGTAATTATTGTAGCAGCACTAACTTCAGCAGTACTAACTACTTCTTCAACAACCTTTTCACTTTGCTCTGCAACAAACACTTCTTAACCATTAAAAACATCTGTATCAAATATTTGAGCATCATCATACCTCCCTTGAGTTTCATCAACCAAAGTAACCTCTACATCTTTGTCAGTGTCATCTATTTTCCTCCCCTGTTTGGATGCATCCTCCTGATCACCCAAACCTTCATCTTCAGAGGAAACAACTTGTGCAGATCTACCAATCTTGAATAATCTTTTCATCCCTGGAGTTTTTGACTTCCTTTTCCTTTCCAGCTTCTTGACTCTCTTCTTTAAACTAGCAATCTCCTTTGCTTGAGCAGTCTTTGTTGTCTCTAAGTGAAGAACTCTATCAGACACTTTTGTATAAAGGTCCATCAATTCCTTAAGTTTCAGTCTATCTTCCCCACTTCCAAGTGTGTTAACTCTTGAGAGAGGTGGGTTATTGGACTGTGTAGGTACATTTTCCTCATTAGCAGCCTCATCTGCTATAGGCTTTGTAGGACCACTAGATTGAGGAATCTCAGTGTCTTTTCTCTGTTTTCTCCTAGATTGTTTCTTCTGAGATTGTGATGTTAATGGTTGAATGATGGGTGTGTGATGGGGATCAGTTGGCATAGCTGAACCTTCACCTATTTCTTCTTGAGCTTGAACCATCATGGTTGGAAATAAGGGTATAACTGCTCCAGAGAATCCTTTCCTAACCCTTTTCATATTGCCAAATACCTTCTTTGTGTGAGAGAGTGTAACAAATTTTTTATCATGAGTAGACATATCACCAACTTGTTTATCCAGAAAGACTTGCACAAACCTTGGATACATTAGAAATTTGACACTACTATGCACATTCTTTACCATACTTTTAAAGATATACTTAGAAAAGTTGAATTTCTGGTTTGTGACTAAGCAGATTATTACAGAGGCCATAGTGCTACTAAATTCGTTCCATGCAGTAGACTTAGCACTTAGGCATTGCAGAATAGTATGGATCAAAAACTTCCATTGAGGAGAAAAGAAAGCTTTGTAGAATGTAAGTTTCTGAGAAGGTTTTTCATACCCTATTAAAGCAAGTTGGTCAAAAATATCAGCATTGGGTAGACATTTAATTCCTTTAGTATCTTCCAATTGAAGATCTCTTCTTACACTTGTCTCAGTAATGATCACTTTCTTCCCATCCACTAGGGCTTGTAACTGAACTTCTCCAGTAACAGTTTTTACCTTTGCAGTAGCCCAAAACTGCTCAATACATGAAGTATATATTGTAGGATTAATCGTTAACGTATATTTGATAGGATTCGCATTCAAGAAATCCAAAATTTGCTTAAACCCGTCACTTTCAGTGGGTTTAGCCAAGAACGCAATCATGTTGTGTGAATCAACAAACTTTAGATCATACATTATGATGGGTTTTGATGATTAACGATAAAATTGAGTTAGGGTTTCTGAATAGAGAGTATATCAAAGATTGAAATCGAGTAAAAGTTTGAATGAAACCCTTAATCGAAGTATTTATATAAATACCTTTAACAACATTAACGTTTGCTAGCAATTGTAAGTTATGCCTAGTAGCATTAACTTTCAACTAGCAGTAGTAAGTAACCCAGCAGTAGTAACTCAGTAGTAAATTAAGCCTAACAGCATTAACTTACAGCCAGTAGTAGTAAGTTATGCCTAACAACATTAACTTTCTCTAGCAGCAGTAAGTTTATGCCTAGCAACATTAACTTTCAATCACCAGCATTAACTCTAATTCTTTTCTAATCAGCATTCCATCATCAAATTAGTATTTTAACTTACAAATTCTCTCTGTCTGTTTTTGATTTCTCTCAATTCTTTTAGCTCACAATTCTCTCTGTTGGTTTTGATTTCTCTCAATTCTTTTAGCTCACAATTCTCTCTGTCTGTTTTTGATTTCTCTTAATTTTTTTAGCTCACAATTATCTCTGTCTATTTTTGATTTCTCTCAATTCTTTTAGCTCATAATTCTTTCTGTCTGTTTTTACCACACATCTCTCTTTCTGTTTTTCAACTCACAACTTCTCTCAATTCTTTTAGCTCACAATTTTCTTAATCAAGACTTTAAAGATTTAGCATTCCAATACTAGAATCAAATATTGAAATCTACTTACATCAAATGCTTTTGTTAGAAAATCTGCAACATTCTTGTCAGTATGAATCTTGATCATTTGAATTAGCTTCTTTTCATTGGAATCTCTGATGAAGTGATGTCTAATCTTAATGTGCTTTCTCTTTGAGTGAAAACAGGGTTCTTTACTATGCATATAGTACTCTCTTTATCAATATAGATCTTTATATGCATAAAGTTATACCCATAATCCAGCAATTGATTTTGAATCCAAAGCACTTGGCCACAACAACTTGAAGCAGCTACATATTCAGCTTCTGTTATGGAATTAGCAACAACAGTCTGCTTCTTACACTGCCATGAAATCAATCTACATCCAAGGAATTGACAACCTCTTGTTGTGGACTTCCTATCTAAGCTTGCTCCTGCATAGTCATTGTCAGTGTATGCCACTAAATCAAAAGGTGGATCCTTAGGATACCAAAGGCCCAATTTAGGTTGACCTTTAAGATATTTAAAAATTCTTTTCACAACATGAAGATGTGACACTTTATGGTTAACTTAGAATTTTGCACATACACATATAGCAAACATTATATCTAGTCTTGAAGAAGTAAGATACATCAATGAGCCAATCATTGATCTATACATGTGTTCATCTACATCTTCACCATCTGCATCTTTGAGCAAAGGCTTATGGGTTTCCATGGGTGTGTTTGCTGTTTTGACGTCACTAAAGCTAAATTTCTTCAAAATCTCAGTCACATACTTGTCTTCGCTTATAAAAATCCCATCTTCCTTATGCTTCACTTGTAGTCCTGGGAAGAATGTGAGTTCACCCATAGAACTCATTTGAAACTTCTTATGCATCATCTTTTCAAACTTTGTGCATAACTTCTTCTTTGTAGACCCAAAAATGATATCATCTACATATACTTATACTATCAAAATATCACCTTGGTCCCTCTTGATAAATAAAGTTTTGTCTATCTGTCCTCTCTGAAACCTATTTTCTAACAAATAAGTATACAAGGTCTCATACCAAGCTCTAGGAGCTTGATGCAAACCATAGAGAGCCTTTTCTACTTTGTAAACTCTGTCAGAGAAGTCTGGATCTTTAAATCCTAGTGGTTGACAAACATAGAATTCCTCTTCAATCTTACCATAAATAAAAGCACTCTTGACATCTATCTGTTACACCACAAAGTCTTTAAATGAGGCATAGGCTAAGAATAGCCTAATTGCTTCAATTCTGGCAACATGGTCAAAAACTTCATCATAGTCAATCCCTTCTTGTTGTGTGTACCCTTGAGCAACCAATCTTGCTTTGTTCTTTATCATTATGCCTCTATCATCCTTCTTGTTCCTGTAAACCCATTTATTGCCTATGGCCCTTCTGCCATTTGGTAAATCCACCAGGGTCCAAACCTTTTTTAATTTTAATTGTAGAAGCTCATCCTGCATAGCTTCTATCCAACTTGGAAAGTTCAATCCTTAGATTACCTTCTTAGGTTCTTTTTGTGATAAAAAGCAAGCAAACAAAAAATTTTGAAAGTCTTTATTGTTTGTTCTTTGCTGAACTGAACTAAACAAACATGTTCTTTCAAATTCTTTGTCATTCTTCTTGTTTGAGGTGCTGAATTCAAGTCTCTAATGATTTGGTTAACTGGATGATCTTTGTGTATTCTTGTAGTTGGAATGGGACTAACAGGCATAAATGCATCTAAATTGTTTATGTTAGCCTCTGCACCAACATTTTCATTATCATCTGAATAAACAATGTCTTTCAATTCAGGCATATTTGGATCATTTGGAAGTTCAATGCTTGTTTTTGGATCAATAACATTAACTTCTATAACAACAGCATTAACAGTTGAACTAACAACGTTATCATTGTTAGTGCTGTTTCCATCACTAGCAGTATTAATATTGTCAGTGCTGTTAATACTAGCATCCAACTCTTGATTAACTCTTTGATCCTCTCTTGGATCCTCTGTACTTAGAACCTTACTATCTTTCCCTAAAGCTGCATTTTCATTCCCCGGATCTTCAGTATCCATCTTTTCTTCCTCCCCTGATGGTTTGAATCCAACATCAGGAGAATCCTTTGAATTTTGAGAGAATAGTGGATCAACAGGCCACATTGGTAGCAAAATGTAATCTTTGCCAGGTATTGTCTCCATTCCAGCTTTACCTGCATGTCACATAGCTTTGTAACTAGCAATTAACCATTAAAGACTGATTCCTGCAATACATCTGGCTTATAGTTCATAGAATTTGTTAGTGCATCTATATCAAAAAGCTAATTAGGTCCACTTCCTGCAACATTAGATGTATTTTTCACTAAAATTGTACAGCAGGTTCCTTCTACTATCCAATTCTACATGTGAATTACTCCTGAATGCTGAGATGCGAGCGAGAGTGTGTAGGAGTATCCTACAATGTACCCATCATCAACCTTGTCCTATCAAATTTAACCTAGGTTGATTCTATGGTATTAAGGATTGTAACAATACACCTAAATGGTCTCATGAAGCTTAACGCAGGTTTTCTATCTAGAAAAAGTTTATAAGGGGTCTTGTTGTGAGGCTTGATAACTACCACCCTATTTTAGACATAAAAAAGAAGTATTAACTACTTCAGCCCAGAAAGTTGTTGGCAATTTTGAATCAGCTAGCATAGTCCTAGCCGCCTCTATTAATGTCCTATTTTTCCTTTTAGCTACTCCATTTTGTTGTGGAGTCCTAGCAACGCTAAATTCCCTCTTAATACCCTTTATTTCACAGAACTGATTCATGACCCTATTCTTGAATTCAGTCCCATTGTCACATCTAATCACTTTCACCCTAAGGTCTATAAGATTTTCTATGCCTGTTATAAATGTTTTAAGGATTTTACCAGTTTCATCCTTAGTGGCTAAAAAGAAAACCCAACTAAACCTACTAAAATCATCTGTGACAACTAGGCAGTACATCTTTTTCATTAAACTCTTTACAAATGTTAGGCCAAACAAATCCATGTGCAACATTTGTAATGGTTAGCTGATTGAACTGACTGTTTTGGTCTTACAAGAAGCTCTGTGTTGCTTTCCCTTCTGACAAGCAATACAGGTTTGATTAATTTCAAAAAGTTTTGAAGGTTAACCTCTTACAAGGTTTCCCCTTACTGGTTTATTCATTGTTTTGAAATTTACATGTCCAGGCCTCCTATGCCAAATATTAGATTCATATGGTGTGGCTTTTACAAAGAGACTCCTTGGGGAACAACATTCTTTAAGTCAACACTGTACATGTTATCCTTTCTAGGAAGTTTAAGTAAAACATGACTTTCATCAGTTAACTTACAGTCTGGAGACAGAACAACACATTAAGTATCAGTAAAAAGAACATTGTTCTTCTTGTCACACATTTGTGAGACACTAAAGAGGTTAAACTTTAGTTCCTTTACAAAATACACATCTTCAAAATCCAATTTACTAGTTCTTATTTTACCTTTCCTAGTAATTTTCCCTCATTTGGAATTACCTCCAAAGGCAACAAATCCTCCATCAATTTCTTCATAATCTATAAGAAATGATCAGTTTCCTGTCATGTGCCTAGAGCATCCATTGTCAATCACTCCTTTATTCTTCAAATCTTGTTATGGATTGCCTTGCACATAGTTGTAGGAAAATTAGTTTCTTTTAGGGACCAAAGGTATTACTGACTTGGATCTGCCTTGTGCTTCAATATAGTCAAATCTTTTAAAGGACATTGATGCACCATTATTTCTGGAGACATGGTCTAAAAATTTGTGCTTTGGTCTCCAAACCTAACATGCTGAGGCCTTAACAACATTTCCCTTAATTTCCTTAACAGCACCAAGAACTTCTTTTGGTCTAGCAGTATTAACCCTTGTTCCCTTAACAATATTAACCTTTTTAGTGAAATTAATGTTATTAGCTGATGTTATTTTGTTAAAAGGCCTTCTAGCAGTTGAATATGCATTATTAATAACATTTTTCATGGGTCCTGCATTATCCATTGTTGTTCTTGGATGAACAGTATTAACTGGTCTACCATTATTAAGTGAAATTGGGCCAGACCTAGTTAAGACTGTTATTCGAACCATGTTCCTTTTTGGACTGGGGTGAGTTAATTTAGAGAAATTTTGCTTGTTCACCCTTTGAACATTGGTCCAAACTAGTTTTGTAAATCTTCCATTATTATACCAGTTATTGCAATCATTCTTCAAATGATCAAAACTACTAAACACATGACAAGCTTTGTTGAACATCTCAAAATCACTCCCTAATTTTGGAGACATCTGTTGGTTCCAATTTCTCTTGTTCCTTCTAGGACTAGGTGTGTTTTGCCTATTTTTATCAACTAATGTTTTCGTATGAGATTTTACTTTCTTAGTAGACTTAACAAAGTTTATCTTAGCAAAACTAGGTTTATTAAACATCTCAACTGTTTTAACCTTAGGCATATTTTCTTCATCACTATCAAATACCTAATCCTCAATAATTGAGTCTCCATTTTCTTTCCTAGAAGTCTCAGGTTCATTGGTCTCAACAGTAGGCTTTTCAACTACAAACTCACTAACAAACTCATTCATATCAACAAAATCATCTAGACTGGGATAAACTAAATCAGATTTTGGTCGCATAAAATTCCCAGTATAGAGAGGTAGGACAGCATTATATCCTAATCCTGTTTTACACTTATCCATTATCTGTCTGTCTAGAAGTTTACTTAGGTTTTTGATGAATTTTCAATTTTTTGTACTAAAAGTTGAACCTCATATTTTTCTTTTGTAGCAAACTCTAACTTCCTTTTAAGCTCTGTAATATCTAAATATCTTAAATAGATTTCACGTTTTAAGAGTTTTATATCTTCCTCATACACAGACTCATTTATCTTAAAGACTAATAGTTTATCTTCTACAGATTATAAACCAGTTTTATAAGAGAACACTTATCCTAGCTGTTCTTAGGTCTTTAACTAATTGTTCATTTAGATCTTTTACACATTCTAAACAAGATGAACAACAATTTGAGTCATCAGATACATCAGAGTTTGTAGAAGAAGTTGAACTTGTTGAAGAATAAGCCATGAGATCAAAATTGGTTGGACCTTCTTCTACTTGGTCACTCTAATCATAGCCAAAGCCATCATACTAAGACACTAAGGCATTTAAAGTAGTTTCCTCAACTGGCACAGTCCTTCTGGTAGGCTCCTTGTTTCTGTTGTCTTGATTCCTGGGTGCCCTGCACTCCCTTGCAAAGTGTCATCTCTTGTGGCAGTTGAAACACTCCACCTTGAACTTGTCAAACCCAATTCTTTCTTTGTTGGCCATGTCTAGCTTCCTTCTAGTATTCTTCAGGAATCTTCTTGCCCTCATAGTCAGCATAGCAATGTTCCACCTCAAATCTATCTCTTTTAGATCATCAGGATTGATTTGTTGTAGATCTTCATTATCTAGTTGTGGAATACTTGGGTTGCTAGCAAAGAAGGAATAAATCACATCATCACTCAAATTTTCAACAGTTGTTGAGCTATCAGCAGCACCCTGAGTGCTAGCAGTATTAACACCCTAAGCAGTACTAATTGTGAGTCCTAATGAATATATCTTCTTAGCTTGTTAAAGCTTAGTTAACTTGGATAAATCTAAACTAACTATGTGAGAAACTATGATTATGAATACTACAAGTTATGCGGAATCTAACTTGTAATACTAAGAAGAACAATGTAAACAAAACTTTGAATATATATTAATTGCAAATATTCTACCTAGGTTACAGAATACCTAACTGTGAAAACTTGTATATTGCTTTGTAGATTAATATCTCTAACTATGTCGTAGGGTTCCTTTTATACACTAAGGAAAACCCTAATGGGCTTACAAAATGCGTCAAGTGATCATGCATATCTATTCCTAATATAACTCATGCATATCACTTAAGCAGTACTAACTATATAACTAACAGTACTAACTATTATACTAACAGTACTAACTATACTGGCAGTACTAACAATGTACTGGCAGTACTAACTAACTATAACTAGCAGTACTAAGTGTAGAAGCTCTGAATCCCAACAATCCTCCCCTAAACTTGTGATTTACCTTCAAATCTTAAGTTTCTTTTGTATTTAATCTTCTAGACTACACTGTTGAGGATTCTTCCAAAGATTCTTCTACTTATGTACTTGTGATCTTATAAACCTTAGAAGTTCAAATGCCATCTCATTTTCATGATCAACCTCTAGTTTTCTACTTAACATCTTTGATAGCATTTCTTAAGTAAGTGGATACTTCTTCTCTATCATCATGTGAATGGTAATTCCATTGTCCATCAACAAAATATGAATTCCACATGAATCAAATAGTCTCCAGCTTATCAAATTGTATTCATGTTGATGCCTCAAGACTTCATCTTCTTTATCAGGTTGAAATAAGATCTTTAGATCTCCCCATGACATCAAGTCATATCCTTATGGTCTTGATTTTGCATACCTTTCTTCTACTAGTCTGTGTAGATCCATTACATCCTGTCTGTCAAAATCATCAAGCATCTCACTAAAAATCTTGTAAGTCTTTGAACCTCCATCTGTTATGATGATTTGATAATACATAAAGTTTTCTGTCAGAACATGAGTCTTCCAATCAACTATTGGATACTTAGTACCCAAAGATTCAATTTCCATAGCAAATTCTTCTCTTGGAACCAGATCCAAATAGGCTTTAAGTTCTTCCTTCTCCTTCTCATATTCTGTCTTTTGTCTTTTGGCACCTTCTTTACTTTGCTTTTCTCCTGCTCTTTTCCTAGAAAGTGTTTTCTTTCTACTTCCTCCAGTTTTCTTAGAACTTTTTTGTTGAAGATCAAATCCTGGCCTCTTCATAACTTCCTTTTCAATTTTAGAATCTTTAGGTACAAAATCCTAATTTTGATCCCACACTCTTTCAAATATAGGTCTAATATCTTCATAGCTCATTCCCTTGAAGTGACTCATCTTGAGTCCTCCCTGATTCTTCAAATATGTACACATGTTCTTTCTTACTTTAGCTTTTGAGAAAGGTCTATTCTGAACTGCATGATACCTTAACACATCAGGATCATTCCAATTAATAACTTTTTCCCTTTCATCTGTCTGCTTTGCTTCTTGAGGTATTCTTTCTTCATCAACAATCCATTGAGCTTTAACTTGTTTTGCATATACTTCATCCTGCAGAATATGTGCTTGCTCTTCCTCATAAAAACTTTTAGTAAATTCCTCATCAAGACTTATCTGTATCATCTCTTTCTTCTTGATTTTCTTGGAGGCTAAGATTCTTGCATAATAGCTTTACCTTTCGCTGCACTTCTTTTGATATTCATCAATGTTTCAGCAAGAGTTCTATCATCATCACCATCCTATGCTCAGCTTTATCATGTGACTTCCCTAGCTCTCTGATTTTGACAAAGTTTACAATCTCATCTTTATCAATTTCTTCAATAATCCTCCCCTATTTGGGAGAATCCCCAGCATCCAAACTTGGTTCTTCATCCTCTAAGGAGTCAATAACTGCTTTTCTTTTCTTGTGCTTGAGCTGTTTCTCCAATTTCTTTACCCTTTTGGTGAGAGTGATAGGGGCTTCGTTGTAGACAGCTTTGGTACTTGCAAGTTCATCCTCCAATGAAGTAACTTTATCTGACAATTTTGTACAAAGATTTATCAATTCCAAAAGTTGCATACTACCCTCCCCACTTCGAGATGTGTTACCTTCTCTGAGAGGTGGTTCATTGGGCAAGTTAGACACCTTTTCAGGCCTAGCCTAAACAGGAATATCCCTCATGGTAAAGTGGTACCTAAGACCACCTTCTGAGCTAGTTCTTGGAGAACTTGGCCCAAATAATGTTTCCTTGGTTTGGGTCTTAGCAATGTTACCACTGCCCTGCTCTGCTTCTAAGCTAGAAGCAGTAGTGGTAGCCCTTACCAATCCATCATGCATCTCCTTGATGATGGCCTCATCTGCAACACTTATTGGAACATCGGACTGAGGTATCCTAATGCCAATTCTTCTTGTCCTTGTCCTGGTTTTCCTATAGGTGTTGGAGATATTTTGGAGTTGTGGAGATGTTTCAATGAGAGTGGATGTGTGTTGGGTTCCATCTGGGCTTTATGGACCTTCACCCTGACCAGGTTGGTCATAAACTAGCATAGAATCAAATAGAGGTATATGTACCCCTGAAAAACCTCTTTTCATGTTGCTAAAAAGTTTTTGTGTTAAAGAAGGAGAAACATATGTTTTATTGTGTTGTTTAAGAAGCCTTTTCTTTTTATTCAAAATGATTTGTATAAATCGTGGATACATTAAAAAAATTGTCTTACTATCCATATTTTTCATCATACCATCAAAAATTAGCTTTGAAAACATAAAAGTCCTGTTTGTAGCTAAACAAATAATTGCAGTTGCAATATTACTAGAAAATTGTTCCCATGAAGTTTTCTTAGGACTTATGCAATGTAAGATGGTATGGATCAAAAATCTCCATTTGGGTGAAAACTTACCTTTTTGAAAAGTAAGTTTATCATCATTAGAAACATACCCCATTAGAGTGAGTTGATCAAAAATTTCAGTATTAGGCAAAGAACTAATACCATCTGCATTTGTATATTGGAGATGTCTCCTAACAGATGCTTCAGTAATAGCAATTGTTTACCCATCAACTATGACAGATAGCTGTTATTCTCCATTATTGACGGTTTCGACAGTAGCAGTCTGCCAAAACTGTTCAATTAGAGAAGCATAGATAGTAGGATTAGCAGTCAAAGCATACCTGATATGGCTATCAGCAAAAAAATCTACTATCTGATGAAATTCCTCACTCCCAGTTGACTTTTAAAGAAAAGCAACCATGTTGTGTTTATCACAGAATTCCAAGTTTGCCATTAAAGATGAGTGAGAAGAAGTAAAGCTGAATAAAGTTTCCGTGTATTAGGTCGATTATGATATGGGGGGGGGTGGGGGAGAGGTAGCTAATGAGAAGAGCAAGCTAGAAAAATAAGATTACACTTAAGTGTTTAATGTGATCTACTAAATAAAATAGTGATTTAATCTGAAGAAAAAGCTAAAAATTAGAGAAGTAACACGAACACTATCCAATTCAGGTAACCTATAGCGAAGTATGCTGAAAAAATAACTCAACGGTTATATGTATATAATGATAACTAATCACCGCCAAACAGAACTAACCGGTAAACCTATCCATATTAATTTAAACTATCAGTATTAACTTTGGTCTAGCAGTACTAATATTTTTGCCCATCATTTGCCTAGTAGTATTAACCTTTTCTCCAATAGTTATGCAACAACATGCCTCTATTCATCATAAACACACTAGAAATAACTAGATAGACATGTGAGAATTCATAAGGATCCATTTTTATGCATAACCCATGAATAGAAGTCAAAAACTGTTAACCAAATCAAAATACTACTTTTAACCCATTTCTTCCTAAATTTAACCTCAAGTCATCCCAAAAGCTTAGTTGGTAGCTAGTTTTTTGGCAAACTATCCAGTCATCAAACGGGATTGAGAATTCTTTACTAATTGTCCCGTTTGCCCCTGAGAAAACCAATTCTTTCTTGTTGGTTAGACATGGTGAATTGATGACCATTTATTGTGTGGTGTATAACCAACACTGAAAAGACATCCATGATATGAGCAATATCCTTCCCTTAAACTTTTATCAGCAACACCAATACATATATACACATCAGTATTAACTGAGCCTTAGAAGTACTAACATTTGTACCAGTAGTACAAAGTTTTACCCAGCAGTATCAACTAAGCCTAGCAGTATGAAGAGACTTGCCATCATATATATCATTCTACAACAACTCAGCCAACATATATACACAAAGAGCCTCCCCTTAATCCATGCACTAAGGATTAAGCATACCAATGCTTGCAATAAAAAACTGAAACCTAGTCACATCAAAGGATTTAGTAAGAAGATCTGCAACATTGTAGTCAGTGTGTATCTTGACCATCTCAATCAGTCTCTTCTCATAAGAGTATCTAATAAAATGATGTTGAATCTCTATATGCTTTGTTTTAGAATGATAGACAAGATTATTGACAACACAAATAGTACTTTCATTGTCAACATGAATCTTTGTCTGCAAAAAATCAAATCCATAATCCTACATCGATTTTGGATCCAAAGCACTTGACACAGCAGTGGAAGCAGCAATGTATTCACTCATATTGAGTTACTGACCACATCTGCTTTTTACATTGCCAAGGAGATTAAACCCTTGAACCCAAGAAATTGACAACACTCAATGTTGTGGAATTCTGTCCAATGCTGGCACCCCATGCATAGTCCAATTAATCTGATAAAGCTTCCAATATAATAAGAAAGTCCTTAGTTACCGAAGCCCTAATTTGGTTGAGACCTTTAAGGTATCTAAGATTCTTTTATTTACTGCATTCAAGTAGAAACTTTTTGGCTGAACTTGAAAATCTGAGCAAGCACAAACCTGAGAACATAATATCTGGTATTAGAGGATGTAAGATACATCCATGACCCAACCATAGAACCTTATAAATGAACAACAACACCTCACCATACTTCATCTTTTTTAAAGCTTTATGAGTATCCATTAGGAGTACTACTGGGCCTTATACTGAAAAAGCCAAATTTCTCAGGATCTCACCAACATACTTGTCCTTACTAATGAAGATCTCATCCTCTTTCTGCTTGACTTGTAAACCCAAGAAGAAAGTAAGTGCTCCTATTGAACTCATCTGAAACCTGTTGTGCATTATCTGCTCAAACTCATCACATAAATAATTTCTTAGTTGAAACCAAAGATGATGTCCATCTAATATAAATGAACCAGTAGAAAACACCTATGAGTCTCATTAATGAACAAAGTCTGTCAATGTTGTCCCCTAGGAAATCCCTCAATCAATCAAATAGGTAAAGAGTGTCTCATACCAGCTCTAGGCTTGATGTAGACCATATAAAAGGCTTTCTCCACATTTGTAGACTTTTTTTCAGAAAATACCCTGGATGCATAAACCAAGTTTTGGCAACCTAAACCTCCTCTTATATAATAGTTGCCATAGAGAAAAGCACTTTTAACATCCATCTGGTAACATGGGAAAATTCATAAATGATGCAAAGGCCAAAAATAACCTCATTGCTTCAACCCTAGCAACAGGAGCAAAAACCTCATCATAATTAATGCCTTTTTCTTGTTTATACCTTTGTGAAACCAGTCTAGCTTTGTTCCTTACAACTATTCCCCTTTCATCATTCTTATTTCTATACACCCACTTTGTACCAATAGCCTTTTTGCCACTAGGTAAGTCAACTAGTGTCCAAACCTTCTAAATCTTGAACTACACAGACTCCACTTAGATTGCATTGCTTTAACCTAACCTTTCATCATCAAGGGGCTTGAGAATATCTTTTGGGTTCAAGTTAGAAGGGAAACAAAAAATAAGCTTTTGGAAATGTTTTGTGATTTGTCCTCTCGCTTTTTGGATGTAGCTGATCATAGCATGCTCTCCAGAATTCTTCTTTGTCATACCCCTATGTTTTGTACTGCTATCTTTTGGAATCTCCCGCAATAATCTGAGTGCTTTTAGGATGAATAGGAGTGTACTCTAGTCAGTAGAATAGATGACAATAGTGGAAGGTTTCACTAGTGTTGAAAGTAGCCTCTGCACCCACATCTTTGATCACATAAGGAGTATTCAGAGTATCCAAGTCATGATCATCATAGGCATTGCCACAAATGCCAATACTTTGAATTTCAGTAGTATCCTCCAATTCAGGCATTAGAGGATCATGAGGAAGATTAGCAACATCAATCGGAAAAGATCCACCAAAAGGAACAAATGATGGTCCACTTTATGGTCCAACAGGACTAAAAGTCCTGCTGCACTAGCATAATTAACTGGTTTGCTGAGATATTAAAATTGTTAGTACTGCTAGCTCTAGTAATCTTCTCTTGAAGAAGCTGGCTATCACACTGACTGGCCGGATTCACACCATAAATATATATAATATATAGTGAAATATAAAATATAATCAAATGTAAAAACCAACACAATCGTCACACCGAGAAGTAGTATAGAGCTTTTCCCATGAGTCGTTTATCCCCAACGAGGCTGGAATGTAGAATCGATACGATCGAATAGATTTGAGTTGAAGGGAAATTTGGTTTGGGAAGTTGAAAAAGTCAAATAATAATAACGGAACTAAAACGTTAAGAACAACCTAAATTACGAAATTAAACTAGAAAACGAGACCCCGAATCCCGAACAAAAAGGGGGAAAACCTAAAATCTTTAAAAATAACCCTAACAGAAAATTTTTCACTTCTAAACTACTCTACGGGACAAATAATGAAGAATGAAAAAAGACTAACCGAAAACGGAGTTCGTTTGACCCAAAACGAGTCAAACAAAATTCCCGTACCCGACCCGTTCTTTAAAAAAAGAAAAAGTTATAAAAAAGACCCTACGAAAAATTTTATATTTTTTCCTACAAACAAGATGATAAAGAAATTTGCTAAAAAAGCAAAATATTTTTTTGATAATTGTTAATTTATTATGAATTAAATAAACGTTTTAACTGAAATTGAAAATTATAAAAAAATACTAACTAAATGTTTTTACGAAAAATTCGAAATTTTTCTAAAAATACTTCAATACTATAAAGAATCCTACGAAAAAATGAAAAAAACACAAGGTTGCTTAACAAATAAGCCCGTAAATAAGCTGAACAGCTTATTAGCTTATTGAGCCAAAGTGTGTATAAATACCACTGCCCTTGAGTCTATAACGAAAAAGACCCAAGGGCGCAGTGGTAGAGTGTGTGAGTGAAAAGGGGATGTACCGCTTGGTCTCGGGTTCGAGTCTTGCTCACCCGGACCAAGTGTCTTCCCCTTTTTTTTTTCGAAAACTCAAAGAAGCAAAGTTGTTAAGCTCGTGGGGCTTAACAACTTTGTCAACTAGAGCTTTTGCTGAAAAGCAATGAATAAGCTTATAAATAAGCTTGAACTTGACAGAAATGGCTTATATGGGTTTAAAGGCAAAATTGCTAAGTCTTTTTTGGACTTGAGGTCGAATTAAGCTAAGACAAGGGACTAGATAAGCTAAAAGGGGTAAACTTAACCTAAATAAGCTACAAAAAGTAAAAAGCTTAAACTAAATAAGCTGGGACAAAAGCTTAAAGACAGAAATGCATAAAACAAGCTTAAAAGGGCAAAAGTGCTTAAGACTTGAACAAATAAGCAAAAAAAAAGGGAAATAAGCACACTAAATATCTATCCTAACCTAAAAAGCTCTTGGGAAACAATTAGGGCTTATGGAATAAGCTGAATAAGCTAAAATCAAAAGTTAAGCAATCCCTCAGCCTAAGGGGCTCAAAAACAGCCAAAGGGCATCTTTGGGCTTAAAAATAAGCTAGCTAATAAGCTTCCTAAGGCCTGAAACTTTGAGGTCTTATCTAGGAGCTTATAGGCTCTTAAAATAAGCCAAAAGCTTGGGATTAAGTGTGCTTAATGGTTGAGAATAACAAGCCTAAAGTTCCCCCTTTGCACCAGGGGAGCTTTAAGGCAAATCTCAAGGGCTTATTTGACAGCTTATTTTAAGCTGTCAAATAAGCTCTAAAAGTACAAATAAGCTCAAACAGATTGAGTGTTATAGCCAAGGGGCTTGTGCACCAATTTTGAGCTTTTGAAAATCAGTTCTACTTGCTTATTTTTGAAAGTGAAAAAGGACTTGTGACTTTTTAAAACTGTGACTAAAAGAGACTTGGTGGATATTGACTTACCAAAGTCAAAAGACCAAGGCTTTCTAACAGCCTTGTTTAGACACACTAAACACACTCTTTTGAACCTTAAACTTAAACCACAAGTGCTTAATCAAATAAGCACTTGTGGGTTACTTAAAAATCTCCACATTATAAAAAATGGATTTAAAAAAAAACTTTGGAAAGCAATTTTAAAGAACGAAAAACTTTTAAAAACACTTATGTGAGCTTAACAACATAAGCTAAAACCTACCTCAAGGGCATAAACCCATGACCAAAACCTGTTTTCAGAGCCACACTTTAAAAGCTTATATGCCAAACTCACCCTTTACTTAAAAACTGTCAAAAACCAATGTGGGTTTAAAATCCATTATAAGCTAAAACATTGAAAACCTTTTCCCCTCCTACTTATTTTGACCTATTTAAACTATTTAAAACTATAAGACCTAGCCTTATTAGAAAAATAAGCTTGTTTCTCAGCTAGCTAATTATACTAACTTGGTAGTTTTAAGTTGTAAACTAAGATTAGACAAATTTTATTCAATGAAAACTTAAAACATCTAAACAACAAGTCTAAACAAACATGTTTGCAACAGATTTGAACAAGAAATAAGCTTATTATTAAGTAAAAATTAAGCTAGATGAAGTTTAGAAGATGAAACCTTGGTGTTTTTTGTAGTCTCATGACCAAGGCCACTCTTTCTGAGTGAGTGGCCTAAAAACCCTGTCCTAATGGCTCCTTAGCCTCTAAACCTGAGCAATAAGCTCAATAAGCTTATATTAGCTTATTTCTCCAAAAGCTTCCAAAATCACACTCAAAGGAACATTTATCAATTAAATTCAAATGAAAACAGTATTTTAAGGGCTTATAACAAGTTTTAAACTGAATTAGAGCTTATTAACAAGAATAAGCTCTAATGAGCTTATTGAGAGCTTATTGAGTAAAAAGAGCTTAATTTTTCATTAAAACTGAAAATTACAAATGCATAAGAGAGGTTAACTTAAAAATACTTTAAACTACAATAAAAATGACATAAAAACTTAATTAAAAACTGAATTAAACTGAATTAAACTTGAATATTAGCCACAATGGCTTTACAAAGCTATTTATAGCAAAGAAATATAACTAAGTCTTCTTTTTCTCTTTCTTCTTGTTGTGCTTGTTTGTAGACACACAAACACAGGTGTGTTTGTTTTGTGAGAGTGTTCTCAGCTCTAATCTTGGCCTTTAATTCTTCCAAAGTCCATCCTAGCCGTCGAAATAGGTCTTGGGGGGTGTGGGATTGCCAAGTTGGCACATTTGTTGCTGGGAAAGGTAGTGGAGGAGGGGGGAGTTGATTATCCATGGAGGTGGTGAAGGTTCATGGGGTAAAAACGGGTTAAACAACCCGTGAGTTGTTGGGAGGGAAAAAACGAGCGGGAATTTCAGTTTGAGTTATAACAGGGAGTAAGTTTGGGAAATTTACATGGTTAGTCCCTCATGGTTTATAGTGTTATTGCACCCGTCGTCCTTCCTTGTGGTTTAATTAAATTTTGGGAATGGACAAAACATGGTCCCCAAGAGTTATTTATTCTTCTTTGCATATTTCGTCCTTGGTTGTAGACAAGTTAGGGGGGTTGGCAGTGTTGCACCCCCATACTTGTTACGTTTGTGCAAATTGCAAATTCTCAGCCATTGTCTTATCTTTTCCTCTTTTCATTATAAATACAAGTTTGAGCGGCGTTTGGCATTTCAACCCTTTTACTTATTATTTCATTGGTTTGTTGACTTTTTGGCTTTCGGGGTTGAGATTGACTTGGACTTTGACCAGTTGAATTTTTGTTGACTTCTAGACTTGATTGACTACGGCTTTTTGATGTGGCTTTTCTTTCACAGTCTTTTCTATTCCGAGTCCAGTTTTGTCGTTTTGGCTTTGTTTTTCGTCCTTTTCTTGGTTATCCGTTCCTGCACAATACAATTAGCAAAACAAGCATATATTTGGCATTTTAAGTCCGTTTTTGGTTATTTTAGCTCGTTTTTTAAAGGTAAAAGGTATGTGTGTTTAAGCACATACCACGGGGCATTCTTTACTAAGTTTGACTGAAGAGGCTGCTTTCTTGAGTTTTTCCTTATGGTAAAGAAGGTCTTTTAGAACCTTGACCCCTTTTGGCACGTGGATCATGGCTTCTAAAAATGTAAGATTGATATGAATCTGTTTAAAGATGGATAGAAGCCTGATGACATTAAAAAAGGTCACTTTTATAGCATCATTTTTCCCATGAAAATAACCCATTTTATATAAATATTGCAAAGAATTGTTACTTAATCGTTTGTATTTGAGAATTGCAGTAATTATGGAGTACTTGGTGAAGATTAGCAAAAAGACACACATTCTAAAGCTTAAATGAATACATTTGAAGATTACTATTCTGACAACTAATACGCCGTATCCATCAAGGAAGATACGGCGTATCTATGCCTGCACTTCACAAAAGACCACGAAGGAAACAAGATCAATACGCCGTATCCAGGGAAGACCAATACGCCATATTCACGCTATGGAAATAAAATATTCTGGAAGATATTGAACGTAGTCCCTACTCCAAGAAACCCCCAATATGTCGTATCAAAGCCTTTTGATATGCCGTATTGACCTTTTTCTATACCTTATAAATAGAAAACTCAAAAATGAGTTTTAAGTGTGCTAAATCATATTTTTGATACCTAAACCATAAAAGTCAATTTTTAGAGGAGAAGAAGAGTGGAAGAGGTCTTGCAACGTAATTAATTCCAGAGTAAACAACTTGTAATCTTCTATACTCTTGTAATCGTTCATTTTTTGGTATCATTCGTTAACTCAGTTAGTTTACCTTAGCTAAATTATTACTCTTGTATTGATTATGATGTTTGAAGGCTAATACCTTTGGGTATTAGCCATTATTATGAAGATCTGTATGTTTGGTTTGTTTATCTTAATTGCTTATTTTATCGTTGATTACTTGTTTATGTTTATCAGTTTATACTTGTTTACGTGCTTTTGTATGCGACCTATCATTCAACTGGATCTAGTGATACAGACCAAGTAATCTAGATGCCCGAATGGCTCTCCATATAGTGATTTATATATCTAGACCAATAGGATCACAAATAACGACCTATCTTTGCCCTTAGATTGTGAGCTTAGTTGGACCAGCAGGTGACCTAGGGATCAACGAGTACATTCCCAATTAATTGGTAAAGACTTGGTTAGTGAACTACTAGTGTATGAATTGCCATTAAGCAGTAAGTGGGTAAAGTCTTTATGAGCTAGGGTTTAACAAGATCACCATTACTTTAATTCCTAAGATAGATTATAATCAGCAAATAAGGATACTTTATGCGGATGCGTTTAATTGTGATAGAATTCTACGTGTCTAGGTTTAAGGAAGAAGTACCGGCTTAATCTTAAGAATGATATGCCGCCTCGAGATAAGTAATCATCGCACTAAATAAACAAACCAACTTTCTGATTGGATTAATATTGGTTAATACAGTTTTCTTATATTTTGCTAGACCGCTCTTTTTGCTTTTTTTAATTTGCTTGCATGTGTTTTAGTGCTTAAGTTGATTTTAGTCACCACAAAACCCATGCCAGTCTTTCAGGCTGAAAACCACCCTTATCCGTTAGATTTAGAATTAACATAGGTTTAACATAGGTTTAACATAAAATAGAATTAACCTAGTTTAGATAACTAAAATATTAATAATTTAAAAGATTGTTTCTCGCTCTTAGTGATCGACACTCTACTTACCACGAAACTACCATCGATCAGGTACACTGCCCGTTAAAGTGTTCTTTTTGGTCAAGTCGGCAAAATATAAATTTAAAACTTGAAATTATAAATTTACAACCACACAACAACACAATCAAGTTTTTGGCGCCGTTGCCGGGGAGTGAAAATTTAATCTTGATTATTTGATATTTTGGTTTTTAACATTAGATTAGATCTAACCCTTTAGATTAGTCTGTAATTCTGTATATTTGTCTTTAATTGATTGCTTGTATATTTGTTTAGATTATTGTTTGTATGATTTAATTGTTTTCTCTAATACATTGTTCTGGTCGATAAACTGATACGGCGTATCCACTTCTATTGAATACGGCGTATCCAACTTTCTATCCAATACATCGTATCTGTTTTGTTTAGTAATACAACATATTAAATCTTTTATATACGGCGTATTGACTTAGTTTTTTTAATATCTTTGCAAGTCTATTTCCCTAGAATAGCTTTACTTTGAATCATGTCTTATTTTTCAGGAGCAGCATCCGGATTTCATCCATATCACTTTACCTATCCGGAAAGAAGGTTAACAATGGAAGAAATGTTATACAAATTCATTGACGAAGGAAAACGAGAACATGAAGAGATGAGAATATTCATTTGTGAATTCCGAACAACCAACGAGATCTTATTTAAAGAAAGGAACAATTCATTAAGTGAGCTCAGGTTCGAAGTACAAGAGTTGTTAAAAGTGATCAATAATACTCTGACGACAAATTGCGAAATTAAAGGAGTAACTACTAGAGGAGGAAAAACTACAACTCAAGATTTTCAAAATAACAACGCTAACTTACATACTGGAGAACTTCCAATAGTAAATCTTGACAAGCCAGTTGAATCAAATGAAGCTCTCACCAATGATCAACCCCAGAAAACCAACGAACCTGTTGTTCAGCCATCAAGTGAGAAATTAACATCACTAGTTCTTTTTCCCCAAAGATTGAGAAAAGAAAAAGAAGAGTGTTAGCCTTAAAATATGGTGACAAACACAGAATTACATTAGTTTATTTATAGCGTGACACATAGGGACTAATAATTACAAGCTACGATAGTTGTGTGTCACTAGGACTATAAATACCCCCTCCATACTTCCATGGAGGGGTGAAGCTCACTTTTGTAAAAGTGTGTGTGTGTGTTTTCTCTCAACAACACACACAACTTCCTATCATATCTTTTTCTCTCTAATAATATGGATACTTTTCTTTTCCATTTTACCAAGCCTCCGGATCTTGTGTTATAAGGGTGAATCTAATATAGACATTTGGCACCAGAGCATAGGGGGAATCCGTGTTGTTTATCTACTGATTATTATGGTTAAATAAGCTCAAATTTGTGGGTTGGGTTGTTTATTTTTTTTGGTTCAAAAAATATACCAAGAAAATCAAGATTTGATCTTTGTTTGTGGTTAAAAGTGTTAAAGATTTGTACTTTCGGGCTTAGATCTATCCCTTGCATCATTACTAGGTGGTTTTAACATCATTTCGTAGCTTTCAAGAATGTTTGATGATTTTTTCTTGGCTGCGTTTTGACTCACTGAAGGGGTGTTCTTCATTGCGTTTTGATTTGAAGACGTTGCGTTTTGATTCAAGTCATTGCGTTTTGATTCAAGTCATTGCGTTTTGATTCAAGTCGTTGCGTTTTGATCTCAAGTCATTGCGTTTTGATTCAAGTCGCTGCGTTTTGATCTCAAGTCGTTGCGTTTTGATTCTCAAGTCACTGCGTTTTGATATTTTGTGTGTGTTGCGTTTTGACTCCACAGGTTGCGTTTTGAAGACCATCATTGCGTTTTGACTAAACGTTACTCTGCCCAAATTTTTTATACACTGCGTTTTGATCAAAGAACATTGCGTTTTGATCAAAGAAGACGTTGCGTTTTGACTAAGAAAAGTGACTGCGTTTTGATCAAAGATAGTTGCGTTTTGACTAAAGTCATTGCGTTTTGTCCATTGAAAACCCATGTTTTGAAACCCTAATTTCCCGAAAAAAATTTCGACCTTACCGCGAAGGTCGATCCGCGCATCAGGTGGGCATGTGACCGACTTTGGGCATATGACCGAATTTGGGAATATTATAATCAAAACAAGAACAACAAACAAACACCACAATCAAGAATCAAGACTCATAAAACACAATCAACCATAACAACACACCACACAAACAACAACACTTAATCCTAAAACGATCCTAAAAAGATTCACTTAAATGACAAAATGGCTAGAGATAGGGATGTTGGTTCATGTGATCATGGAGTTGATTTGGTATCCCTTATTTGCGATTAAAGTTGAATTTCACAGAGGCGTCTACTTATTTCATCATCGAGACTTTCTTCTATTTTCTATCGATTGATGACTTGCTTGAACGTATACAGTTATGATTAAGACTTGGATTATCTAGTTTCCAGCGGTCAAGGGGTGGTTGGATGAAGACCTGGACAACTATCACTTAAAGGAGTTACGTTGTAGTACTCAGTGTCACACGCAGATGTCGATGTGGATATTTTCAAGAGGTGTTGTACTTCTTATACTTTTGATGGAGTATAAGGTACTTAGAGATTTTCTTCTGCACCGTTCTTCAATCAACAATAGTGCAAGATTAAGTAACAAATTTGGGGGATTTTACTTCAGTTTCAAGTTTGATATATCGGGTTTACTTCACCATGTGATCACGACAATAGCCTACAGAATACGAGGTTGGTAAGTTAGCCAGAGAGTTTAAAGGTTGAGATGTAATCAGCACTTCTCACGGGTATTTTTGTGCTATTCCAAGACAAAGATACTTCACAGTCTAAGCAAAATCTTCAAAGTTCTTCGATGACATTCATTCACAAGACCTTGATTATACCAAGTGTTCTTGATTCTTGCTTCATCTCCTCTACGGTTTGTGAAGTCAAGAGGGTAATGATTCTTTTGTATATCAAGATTTGTGCTTATGACAAGAAATTCTTGAGTAGATGGACGTACACGACAATGATGCTTCCGAGAGTTCGCAACCATCATGGGGGAAAATGTGTACATTCGGGACTTAATTGACTTTGATGTTACCATGTCAACTTCCAGGGGGAAGTTTGTTAGCCCTAAAAATGCTTAGTATGGTTTGTGAAGTATTATGCAAACGTGAGAAGAACAGTTGCTGATTTCTCGCATGCACCCCCGAACGAATATTCACCAAGCCCTAATGACAAGAAGCAGTGGTCGCTTGTGTGGTTTGACTTCTACAAAATTCCGCTGTGCACTTTGATGACAAGTAGAAGATTGTTCAAGCTACATCAATGTTTCAGAATCTGCTTAAGATAGGGATGTTGGTTTGGGGGGAAGCCAAGTCAGAAAACTTACGCACAAAAAGGAGTCAATGGAAGAAAGCGTTTTCAAGACAGGCACAATGAATTGGTAGGGTTGGTGGGTGATTTGGGGGGAAGTTTAATAATAATTCCACCATGCATACTAACAATTGGTTCAAGAACAAGTACAGACAATGAAGATCCAGGCTGTCCAGGCTAAGCTGGATAACAAAATTTTATAAAAAAATTAAATGTAAGAATAAAGACGAGGAGAACTCAGAAGACAACTACACATGTCAAAAAACTGTGGAAGCGCTTTGGAAAGACAATATTACGATGTTATAGTGTAAATTTGTTGAGGAACATTGTAAGTAATTCCTAGTCCTAAGGTGGTCCACATATTGGGGGAAAGATTGGTTATAGCACCCTAAAATATGGTGACTAAGAATTATAACGCGGAAATTACCAAATATATAATCATTTAAAGTGTCGGGATAGACGGGATAGTCGTGTCGGTATAGTTAGCAAATAGAATATCCAGGACTATAAATAACTCCTCCACCCACAATACTTACACACAACTTCCATGGAGGGGGTAGGGGAGTTTCACATTATAAAAGTGTGGTGTGTGTGTGGTTTTCCTTTTTTTTGCTTCCTTATCCTTCCTCTAATTAAACTACAAAAATAAAAAGACCACAAACAAAGCAACAAAACACATATCACACCAATAACCTCATCACTCCTAATCCACCCTATACCAAACACTACTTACGACCTAATAACTCCTTACTAAACCCTAACCTACTCCATTCTCCCCTTTCCTCCCCTTATATGCCTTGATAACACTCCTATGCTCCTTTTACCATATTTACAAATACTACTTCTCTTTCCACCACAATCTCATCACTCATCTCTTTTCTCTCTAATTAATATTGATACTATATCCTTTTTTTTTTATACCATTTTACACCAAGAAAAGCCACATAACAACAACGATTATCTCTCGCGGATCAATGTTCAAAAGGGTGAATCTATACAATACTAACACTAAAGTTTTGATTTGAATTGAGAAATCCCTTCAAAAAGAGATGTCCTTCTGGGGTGAAAGTTAAGGAACGCAACGAGGTCTTTGTCAGTGTTGTGGGAAAATAGGCTACCGATTCCTAACGGCTCGCTCCCTTATCTAGTATATAAAAGACCACAGACATTTGAAATTTGCTATATATATATATATAAATAATGTATGTATATATAATAAATTGTCTACTATATATAATAAATATATATAATATAATATAATGTAATATATATATATATACATATGTATATATATAAATAATATAGTACAATGTATATATATATACATATGGAATAATATGTATGTATATCTATATATGATATATATATATAATGTATATAATAATTTAAATATATAGGTATATATATATAATTTATATATATATTATGTATGTATATATACTAATATGGTATGGTATGATGTATATATGTATGATATGATATGTATATATAGTGTAGTATATATAACATATATATATTTATATACATATATATATATATTTGACCCACACTATAAATATTTTTTTGTCCTAGTAACTAACTAATATTGACCACGGGTCTATAAATATTTTTTGCCGCTTTGAGTCAACGCTAAAACGCTATGACGACAACGCCTCATGCTAAAGCTTGAGGCTTGGCTATGCCGCTACGCCACGCTTCACGCTATTTATAACCTTGCTATATATATATATATATATAATTTACTTTGTCAGATTACTGGGTCTGGTCGGTTAGGACGCCCGATGTCTCAGTTTTCATATAAGGCAAGGAATCCGAGAGTGATAAAAGTTTACTGGCTCTGTTGGTTAGGACGCTCGACGTGTCAGTCTTCAAAAAGGTCTCCCGAAGTCAAAATAAGACTACTGGCTCGGTCGGTTAGGACGCCAGTCGTTTAAAGGGTGGAGGTAATAATAATAATAATAATAATAATAATAATAAAGCCAAATTTCGACTCCAGGGTTATCTAAATAAAGCCTCCGTCTCTGGACTCATAGTTGAGTTGTTTTCAGATGAAATAAAAAGGATAACCCCTAATTCATGCGAAATTAGAACCTTAATGTGGACCATATTCTCACCATATCGTCTCTTTAGGAAAGGATTTCAAACTAAATATTGTCTAAACCGGGCACCATTATGATAATAAGGACATAATTTATTTGTCACCAATAATAATAATAAAATCCTTATAGAATTTAGGAATAAGGGAGCGAAAAGTGGCTAATGCGTACACAATTAGCATTCATGAGTAGTGTTAGCATCTAATCTTATATTTAACCGTGATTTCGTTTTAAGCTTGGTTTGGGGATTGTGAAAATCAAAAATGACGAAATCCCGTTCTTAAAGCCTTTTAAATAATGTTATTTAATTTTTATCTTAGTTTTTATCTATTATTGAATAAAGTAGTTAAAACGGGGGCGTTTTCGAAATAAATGATTTTTGAACCTTCTTAATGGACCTTTTTTGTTCTTGTTTGATGTGAGGGGTAATTAAGTTAAGGGGGTGAAATTATATCTTTCTGGGCATGTTTTATAAACATTGCGTGTGAGACCAGCAACGGCTTAGTGTGGGGGAATTTGATGTGTGCTTAAACACACATCATTTATACCCTGGAAAACATTAATAAACGGACTAAAAACATGGAATATGATAAATATTATTGCAAATATGTTTGGTTTGTGTTTTTATGTCTTGCAGGTACAAAGGATTGAAAATAAAGCATAAACAGTGACTTTTGGTTAAGATTTGAAGACGTTTATGCGTTTTTCGAAATCAAGACGAAGTCATTAATATTTTCCGAGCATGCCATTGGAAAGAGCACGAGATTTCGAGTCCGATGGTGCTTTCATCTTTTATTGGGCCAATCCGATGTCATTTATATGGGTCGGACCGACCGATGCTTATCTAAGACTCAAGATTAACAAGTCAATACCAAGCCCAAGTTTAATCAATCATTTATAAATGTCCAGAAGTAACATTCGGCCCAAGAATGATATGCAATCCACAAGCAATACCGGCCTAATGTTAAATGAAAAGAGAAATGATTCTAGGCCCAAGTACAAGAAAAATCCATTTGAAAGAATGAAATGAATTGAGAAAGAATATTAAAACAACCTCACGTGCCTTGAAATTAAATCAAGGATGCTCACGTGCTCCTCCACTATATGGATTTTTGGCTTATCAATTTCCAACACCTGTCCACCTCTTTGGTATATCTTTCATTACACATGGTTGAGGCAAGAAAGGATAAAAGCGTGTGATCTGATAAGAATGACACATGGCTCTCTCTCATTGGTGGATCGGGCTTTCATTCTCTGCAATACGAGGTCTAAATTCCAAAGCCAATGATTGGTGTATGAATGAAGCAATCATCCAAGTATGGAAATGACTCATTTACCCATTATTTCTTAGATTATGATTGGTGAATTTGGTGTAAGGACAAAATTGCCCCTCCTATTTTTTGGCTTTAAATTGACGCAGCAGGCTCATTTGGTTGGTATTAGTTTTTAGATAAAAAAAAATAGTGTAGTGTAGTTTTAGGAGGTAGAGTATAAGAGGAGCTTATTTTGGGATTACTATACAAGATTTTATAGCTGATCTAGCTTTTGTTATCAAACTCATTTTAACTTAGAATGAAGATGTTTTTTTTATTAAGGTTGGTTTTTTTAATACTTGTTATTTCTTTTTGCTTATTTTTCTTTATGCTTATTCTTCTACTCCTTTTCTTTTGCTTATTTCTAAATAATGATATGACTTATAGCTTATTTTGGAATCGATCTCTATAGATTTCATTCTAATAAGCTATTCCATGCTTATTTTAGACTAGCTTATTTTATAGAGTTTTCGATTTAAAGCTTTTCGAGTTAGCTGTTATTCTAACTTATTTTGATGCTTAATTTTTTTTTGCTTAATGTTTTATCTTATTCTTTCCAAACCATTTTTAATTAGTTTTTTTTGTCTTATTGAAATAGCTTAATCATTTTTATTAGATCTACTAGCTATAGGCGTTTCTATTCAAAAATCTTAAATATTTTAAATAAATTTGTTAGGCTTATAGCGTATTCCATATTGTTTAACCATATGTTTGAATTGTGATTCTGATGACAAACTCATTCTACCTATTTGGACCACACTCCCACCCGTGAGTGGTCAGTGGGAGGCTTATTAAGGGTCTTTTTAATTCTTATTTTCTTAGATAAGTTTTTAAGTTTATAAGTATTATATCTAGCTAAATAGTGTGAATAAAGTTCATACATTTATAGTAATTAGTTATTTAGATATTAATTCAAGCTTTAGATGTAATTAGTTTATTACGATCGGGGTGGTTTTATATTCGATTCGGTTCTATCCTCTTTCTCTTTTCAATTTTAGTAGCCAAACACACATAAACCTAACCCTTAACACTTTAGTTTAAATAGCTTATGATGATTATGTTTGCTTATTTGTTGATTTAATCTGGCTTCAGTGAAGTAGATTTTATATATGCTTGTTAAGTGTGACAAAACCGTTAATTTCAGGTCGTTATTTTATTCTCGACGTATTAATATTTTTTCATTTTTATGTTGAGATATGAACTCACAACTATCGGGAGAATAGGGCTTACATTTGTATTTTCGTGAAGTTTACAAAGAACCGTGCGAAATTCTAAGTTAATCATCCGACGCCTTATATTCTCAAAACGCCATAGAAATAATTTTATTACATTCGTTTATATTTTTCGTGTTTACGCGCATTTATTCGTATTTTGCGTAAAACACTTTACGGTAGGTACTTTTTAAATATTGACTTTGATAATATCCGTTATTCATAAAATTCGGGGCAAGTTAAACAACTCACCCATCAAAACTATCACCCCATTGGGCGGAATCACAAGGGATAGTGTCCCCTTGGTGTTTGATTTCTTGCTTATGTCTAAACACTTAGCATATTTTTGGTCCAGCGCATATTTTTGGTCCAAGCTTATATAAGCTCACTTTGACCATCAAACACACACACAACTCATATTATACACTCAAAAATCTAATTTGCTCTCTCTCCCTCTCCATATTGATGCCACATATAGCTCACAAAACACCAATCCATAAAATTTTTGAAGATCAAATAATAAGCACACTAGTAAACATGAATACCTAGTGTAATCCTCGCATTTTTGTGGTGATTTAAAGGAGTATTCAAGAAGGTTATACACAAGTTGGGGCTGAGATTATACAAGTTTTTATAAAGTCTATTGGGTAAAGAAAATGATGGTCAAAAAATATTTTGGGTGAAGATCAAGTTGAAGATTGAAGCTTTGTTATTGTTTTGATCATTTGATCATTTTCTTCATATATCTTGTGGTAAAATCTCATGAGTTTTGTTTATGTTCTCTTTTGATTTTCAAGTGTATATGTACATGCATGATATATGATGATCAAGGATTAAAATGGGCTTTGTGTGTATGATTAAAATGATGATCAAGGATTTATGGGCTGTAATGAATAGTAGGTTTTATAAATTTCTACAGGTTTGAGGTTGGATTTGAGTACATCATGTTGTAGATAATCCTTTTGTGGACACTTGGCAAATTGGATGATTTCTAAAAAGTGAATATTGAGTGAGATATGATCAAAACACCAAAACTAATAGATTCTGACCTTGCTGTACAGATGGTATAAAAAGTCATATTTACGGACTGATTTGGTTAAAAAGTTAGGACTATGAGACCTAGATAAAATCATGTAGGTTCTGAATCAATTGGATGGTCAACCAACTATTTACGGTTTGAAAATGGCGTCAAAAACGGTAAAAGTGAGATTTCAGTCCGAATTTGTAACTTGACCTTTATGTAGTAAATTGTTCATATGTATAAGTATACTTAAACTAAGTACAAAAATGGTTTTGGATCTGTAAAGTACACTTAAATATGAAGCTAAGGATATAAATATATCAATTATACCATTTACGGTTTATAAATTATGACTATTTTCGTAAACATAAAAGTATACAAAATTTACTACTACCCGAACACTATACTATGTAAAGCGATTTTTGTAACTAAAACCCGAGGTGGTAGGACCCACTTCTTGGGAGTTTTAAAATGCTAACATACTGATAATAAAAGTATCCCGACCTCGAGAACCCGAAAAATTATAACAAGAGTCATATATAAGCTTAAATGAGCCATAAGGCCTTATTGGGCCACTAGGCCCAATGTAACAAATTGGACTCTATGGACTTAGCTTTAGGCCCAATCCACTTGGACCTAACTAATGGGCTAGGACCTGGTCTTTGAGTGATAATATCAACTTAATAACTTAATGGGCTTGCTTAATGGGCCTATTGGGCTTTTTGGACTAAATTGAATAATATGAGTAAGTGGGCTAATAATAAAACAAGCTAAAAACCTAGAAAACTCTAAGTGTGAAATAAATATGTTGCAAGAGCATGATCATCATATAAACTACATGTATACATATACTTATTTAATTTATGAGTTTTCGTTAATTTTTATCGACTAGAAACCTAAGACCCGTTACAATTTGTATAGGTCTTGGTTGATTGACGCGCCTACTTCCGAAGTTTTTATTCATCGATATTCTCGTCCGACATCACTAAGTGAGTTCATAGCCTCGCATTTTAATACTTTAATTGTTTTATAAACCCGCGAGGGGGATAACATGCTTGTTTTTTAAAATAGAACACAAGGGACCCAAATGTATGCTAGTAGCTTTGATTATTATAAGTTAGCTTAACTCGCTAGATAGTAATATGCACTCATAGCGAGGGTGTATAGTGGGCATTTTATTATATGGTAACGTTCAATGTCATGAGGCTTATAATAATCCCCCTATAACTTAGTCTGATCCACATCATTATATCCTGATGAATTTTGAGAAATGATACTTGTGTTCGGATAATTTTATTGTTTATATATATAAACTCTATGGATTCACTCAACATTATTGTTGACTTTTAGCATGTTTTATCTCAGGTCCTGAAAGGTAATTCAGCGATGGAGATTTTGGTTGTCGCTTATAGAAACCTAAATGTTTTGAAGGCCTATTAAATAAAAGTCATTCAAAGATGATTTGTAAAAATGTAGTATGAATTATGAAACAATTTAGGACCTATGATGTAAACTTTTATTTCGAATGAATGTATTTAAAAACGTCTCTTTTCGAGTTGTTTTCTATACTTGAGTTGTTATATTATGACGTAGCACCCCAGATGACCCTTCCGCTGATATCGATTAAAATGGGGGTGTTACAGATACCCTTTGGGCTATCAGTTCCTCGATGGCCTCAGAACTCATTGATTGTCTTGTAGTAGGCATTTTTCTTCAAAATCAAAAGAAATTCAACAGACATGAGATTTCATACAACCATAATCACGTCATGCATAGATACACTAAACGATGAGATCACAACACATAAAGATAAATAATAATGATATCACAACACACAGAGATATATGAGAATCAAGCAAAGCACTAAATAAATCAACATCATAATACATCATTTTTTAAAGAAAAATAATAATACAAGTGTCACATCAAAAGCTACCAGACGAGTACTACTCTATGATTGGTAGACTATGACATAGCTACAAGGATATGACCTATCTATCTTCTGCGCAAGGTGTCCTCGACTCTCTTAAGTCATGCTTCAATCCCAACCTCTTTGATGTCTCTGCCAACCTCCTCTCTCTTAAGAGACGCAATCTGAATCTCGGTTGCTTCGAGTCTAGTTGTCAATGACTATATCTCTCTCAGCAGTCTCCATAGCACAAAACCTCTTACTCAGATAAATGTTTCAAAAAGGATACATGTAAATAGAACTTCTAAACAAATTTTAATAATATAACCACATAATAAGTTGTACACAAGATTTGCAACTCCTGATGTACTAAACGTGATATGGGGTGTATAGCACACACACAACCATTCACCTGATCATTGAAGGAAACAAAGTACCTTAGGATGTCATATCCATTAACGCTCCCGCAAAACAAAGTCCATATCCCTATACACACGTAAAGTGACGAGTTATACATACATATGTAAGCTTAATGAATAATTACGAAAAGTTGCCATCATTCGCAAATAGGGAACGCCGTTGTACTAATCACATGCACCAACTATAGTGTTCATGCCATGTTGGTGCATCAATGACGTTGCGTCATGTGTGTACTCCTCCATGACTAGTTTCAAATAGCTGCAGGCAAAGATTTACGCAAACTGAATAAGTTACCAATAATTCAATCAAGATAACGGATCTAATATCATATTGAAAAAACAAAGATTCAAAGGCAATCATGGATATGCGGAATCAAACTCAAATAGAATATTAAAGAATATAATGTTGAGTCATGAGTACGGATGGCACAGAATATCATGACGGAGTATCAAACGAATTCAAAGTATCTAACACAATGACACATAAGTCATGAGGTGTCCATCCTAAAAAGGTCTAAGAAGACGAGATATGACCGGAGAGAGAGCAACGACATATAATCATAATAATAGTTAAAGAGAAGTACGGTATTAAAATTATTTTTTTATGAACAAAGAATGCTTAGAAGAGAGGAGGAGTTATATCTGCGAATAGTAGGCAAAAGGAAGAACCGTTAGTCTTAACATTGTAAAGAGAAGAGGTAAAGGAATATACGTATCCTAACCAATCTCGGAAAACAAATTCCAAACTTAGAATACTCATTCAAATGATTAATTAAATTAGTTGACTACTAGTTAATAACGAATGAAGTAATTAGTATTATTTGTGTTTGAACGTATAATCATTTGTCCCATATACGCCATTAGTGGTATGATTTATTATTCATTGTTATCATATAAAACTCCGGATGATAATTAGATTGTTCACTGTCCATTTAAAAGATTAATATCCTAAACGAGTTTTCTTATTGTTTAATAATCAACTAGAGGCATCCAACTTATATTTTATAATTTGAGAGATGACCATCTAAATGATTAGTTACATCATTTTTTTACCCTTTTCACTCGAGAAAATAACAAAACCCATTCATACGACCTGTTTTCTTTTCAATTTGTTGGAGACACACTAATGTTTAGAATTACTAAACGTGTGGAGTTTTCATAAATAATTTAAACTGAACTTAGTCAAATTATTAAGACTAAAAACATGCAGGTATAGTTTACTTAGTAATGGCAATTTCAGTTCTACTTTTAATGTAGTGAATCATTATTTCATGTGTAACATATGATTATCATGCAAATATAGGCAATAAAGAAAATTACCCTCCGATTAGAGAAGCTCGAGATAAAAAAACGAACAACAAAGTACGAAAATCGACCTAAACCCATTTTCTATCTTGAAGGTAATTTGGTGACACTTCGACAAAAATGAGCTCGAACTTCTCGCGAACGAACCAGAAAAATTCTACCCGTTGAACACGAACCAATCAAGGTAAACCCAAACGGACTCCTGACTGATCATAAGGACCACAAGGATTTTTATGATTATTTATGTATTTTGATCTAGTAAATACCAACAAGTTGCCATACTTTGTTGTTGTAAATAATTTTATGTTCGTGAGTTTAGAATTGATGGAAGCTTATGAGGTACGTGTATTGTATAAATTATGTATCTCGAATCTGATTCATCGTAATGTCAGGGCTTGAGGAGATACTTCACTTTTTATTTTTGACTAAATATATTACGTTTTCTTTATTTTTCACACAAATAGTTAGTAACTGATTATGGGGCAATATATTCGGAGTTTTGGATGTGATCGCTTGATGTTTCTAATCATCTCTTTCCATTATTAAATGGTTTAAATTCACTAATTTCTTAAATGATATTTATTGCTATTATGTAGGCTTGATTTGTTTCTGAAACAATTTCGTCAATCATATGCTCGACCCACAAAACGAGACTAAATCACCTAACTATTGTGTTACTTATGTATGCTTTCTTTTCAAAGATCTCATTATTTTATATCGTAAACATATTAGATATAGTACTAGCCAAATATGTGTAGTTGTATAATACATAACAAAAACTTAGGGTATTATAATTTTTTGAAAGATACAGACTTGAAGGAGAGATGCTTTTAATTTAATTTGAGAAATGCTTAAATGTTGGTCAATCAGTTTTAAACTTGTAGACTTAAAAAAAAGGCTAGTCAAATCTTAATTTTATTAGAGATTTTTATTTGTTTCCATAACGTCATGTGATCTATAGAACATACATGTTAATTATTTATTTATATCATCAAAATACTATATAATTATACTACTGTTATGCCTATATTATTTTAAGGGTATTATAATTCTACCACCCTTAAAAATAATTTCATCCTCAAAATTTAGAATAAATAACACCTAACGAAAATATGTGAGCGTTTCCATAAACCAATGTGTGTTTAACGGATAGGTGTTTTTATTATTTTTGACTTTTATAATTTCTTAGGTGTTATAAATCCACCCTCCTAAAAAAATTTCGACCACGAAATTTAAGCACAAACTTACAAGACGAAGATGTTTTTCTCATGATAACTGCTCCATCTCTAAAATTGTCTCACATTAAGAGCAACATAAAACTTCAATAAAGTGTAGATTTCTCCGCGTGGTTACTCTCCATGTCACTGGCTCGTACAAAGTGCAGAGAATGTGAGTCTCATAAAGTAGTATATAAACTGTCATTAGTATGAGTTTCTTCTTTACTTTTGTAAGTGGTACCAAATCATGAAAATTTTGATAGCTTTAGAGATGGCAAATGAGCTTGACCACTGAAATCGTACGAACAACTTTGAACAAGAGTGATCTTTAAACTAATTGTTTAAACGAGACAAAGTAGAAACCCCTCCAGCTACGATCCACGTTGTTTTTGTTGAAAGTGCACAACACTCTTAGATGACGATCTACAAATCTCCTTCATGACGATCTATAGTACTTTACTAATGATTAACAAAACATCATATTATACGTTCGCGAAACTTAGTCGACTTATGCAGTAACTGATGTAGTGAAAAAGAAAAAGAAAAACGAGATAACAAATTGAATCTGTTGATTCCAATGAATACCAGAAACAAATTGAATCTGTTGATTCCAATGAATACCAGAAACAATAATTGAATCTGTTGATTCTAAAGAATTACCAGTACAATCTTCAAAACTATCGTTGATTCAAGAAGCGATAATCAGGAAAACATCCAACAAACCGTTGATTCAAAACGAATACCGATTAGCGAATTCTTAGCCAAAAACCGCAAAGAATAAAGCAAAAGAATTTTATTATTAAAAATCAATATTTATTATCCCAATACAAAGAGTAAAATGACTAGAGTATATTATATAATCAAATACCTAACACAACACTTATTTTCAAGTGGATTCAAACTTAGAGATGATTCACTTTTTCCGGGGGGGCCTTTCGCTGCGCACATCTGGACCTTAGCTGTTCAAACGAAAATGAACTTATCAAAGAGGATTAAACTAATTGCAGAACTTGAATCAAAAGTGAGCACAACCCATTGATACGTAAACGAATGTCCTAATATATTGTCTACCCTTGAGTCTTTAACGGTCTCAACCTTAGTTGACGGAAAAAGCATAGAGCAATCCTCAGAGATCATAATACTTATTTACTAGCATGTCAATAATCTTGAGCCAACCTCACAGGTCATAACTTAGATACTACAGGTCGGAAGGTTAGAATAAAAAATATAACATACAATAAATTTGGATTTTTCAGTTACTGAAAGACGATAATCTGGCCCTTCCACCCTCTCTCCTTATCAAATCCTCTTCAATCCCCCTAATTTGCTTACAGTATTTTTAATGATTCTTATGATACTAATTTATAACATCATATCTGGCCTATTAATCTTCCCACTTAAACACATAGCCCAAACTAATTTTACCTAGTTTATATGTAACTCATTTTTTAACAAATTCAATCATCAGATCACTTCAAGAGTTACAGTACTGAAATTATTATGATCAGTGGTGTTAAAAAGGATTCAGGTTTATTGGTTCTCGGAGAGAGTATGGTTTCCAATAATATGTTTGTGTACATCACGTGTGTCGTGGTATCTTATTAGGGGTAGTGGTTTGAGGATGAGTTGTTGATGTAATTTGCCTGTGTTCTTGGACGGAGATAAGGGGTAAGGGTGGTCGTTGATGTATGGTCTGGGGTGTAGGAGCGTGGAGACAGGGATCGTCTTTTATTTACTGCGTTTTTCAAATTAGGACATTCGGCTGAACGTATATTGAAATGATGGGGGGTTGTAAAGTAGCCCTTGGTTTGGTATGTAATCGTTGTGGGCTAAATGAGATTTGGTAAGTATACCAAGGTCTTCTCTTGTGTCGGTGGTTGCCGAGTGGTGGGTATGTGGGTGGGGGGAGGTTTATTGGTTGGTGGTCCGAAGTAGTTGGCTGGGAGGAGGGCGGTGTTACGATATTTTAATTAAGCGTCGAGAGACTATCACTGTTAAGATAATTACGTAAGTTTAAGTTCTGTAAGGGTCTCGATCAGGGGGACGCTAATGGTTTTTTTTGTTCAATGGGTGGTATTGTAATAGGCCGTTGTTGGGGTTTTTTAGTTCGTCTGGGGGTTTTATTTTTTTGCGTTTGTGGTTTTGTTTGTGGCGTATGTTATTACGGCTAAGCCTTTCAATTTTGTGAATTTCCATAGATTTCAGGCGGTTCGTATGTTGTTTCTGGGATGGATGTGATGTCTGGCTTTAAGCACGGTAGGCTATAATGTGTCTGGGTACTAGTGGACTAGTAATCCATTTTTCAATTGAATTAGAATTATACGTCTATCTAGGAGCAGAGGACAACAAACGTCGGGTTTGGGGCCATCTTTTCACTTTTGTACAGGATTCGTGTCAGGGAGGTCGCTCTGTTCTGGATCGTCTTAGATTTACCTACTAATCCCTACCTGTCTATTCAATCTTGGTAGGAATGGGGGACCGAGCAACGTTTGGGGGGATTAGCGTTTTGAGGGTCTAAGTAAATTTGATTAGCACAGTTATATTTTAATTTGTAAAAGTTTGAACGCCTTCACTTCATATTCGTACTACATACAGGATGGTTATTAGTAATTATATACAACTATAATCTCTTCCCTTAACCGATACGTGGTGTCACTAATTGCCATTACTCTAGTTACAGGCCTGAGACTACCTGTCGCGGAAACGTCTTTGGCGTTTCAAGCTACCAGGATAGGATAATCCATTACATTTAGTATTATTAGCACTTATTACTTAGGGAGGTGTGAAGGCGGATTGGGGCCCGGCGGAGGGGTCTTCGGGCCGGGGGTATACCTAGTTGTAGATCAGGTGTGTCCCTTCACACATGCCAAATTAGTCCCTCCTGACCTGTCCAATCATAGTTTCCTAATGTCGAAGATTTAGCATTAGACGGTGCATTACTGCCAATGATTCCTGTACTTGTCTAATGAAGTGGGTAATGAAACGCCTCCGGTGCCGAGATGGGTCAGGCGTTCGTAGTTAGCTAGGTTTTTATTTAAGGAGTTGGATTTCGCAGCGGTATGTGATCCTGAGTTAATTGTTATATCCACAACAACTAACGGGCAATGTTCCTTACAAGTTGCTTGGCGGTTAGTCACTTACGCATTGGTTTGAGATCCACGGTATGAGTGCATGTTTGGGTGGTTTGTTGATTAGTGTTTGAATGTAAGTGGTTTTCTTAGTCAATAAGGTTCTCAAGCACTACTTTGCTGGCTGGTCGCGCTGTTTTAATATAGTTGGTTGTACGAGGCATAAGTCGGAATGGGAGGGTTGTGGGTGTATCCTTTTTTCCAATCACGTTGGGTTTTAATTGGTAGGGATTAGAGGGTAGTATAAGACTATCTAATCAGTAGATTTTAGGTGATTATCGAGTGGGAGAATATAAGTTTGTTGATTTTTGTGTTTTGGTGGGGGTGGAGAGGGCAGGTGGGGCCATTGGGTTTAGTATTTATTCTCTATATGAATTAGAATAATTGCGATTTTTATGAAACATATGCCACCATTACCATAATTTAGAAAATTACGTCAATTACTGATTACGAGTATTTCATACAAATTGGAGAAGTGGAATCGCATTTTCAATATATTTTGTCATCTTATTTATAATCGTTCTTGAGGACTTCTGGGGGGGTTTGATCTGGGAGGCGGGTGTTTGACATAAATCATGTGGATCTTCATATGAGATAGATTGCACTCAATTCAGCTTTAGCATTTTTCATTCATGGTCTCTTACCTTTATTGTATTTGTAGGATGTTAAAAACCAATATGCTCTATTGAGGGTCAAGATCTAGCTTTCTTAGGGGTCTGCCCGGGTTGTTATTTTGTCTCTCTAGGTCCGTTTCCTTTGATGAGTCTAGGGTGTGGATGTTACTATAACGCAGTCCCACATGTAATAATGACTTTGGGGGTTGGTTTGTCATTGACTGAAGTTGTGAGGAGTAGTTATTCGTGGTATCTCATTGTCTTTTGAACCTGGTCGTACCTATGTAGCCAGCGCGGTTCCATTTTAGATCGGGTCATAAGGCCGCGGGAGTTTGTGGGTGATGAATATGTCGTGTTCTTTTGGTAAGGTTATTGCGAGTGTATTTCTATTTTTCTGCGCACTATAAACTAACTGGTGGATACACTTTTGTACAGTCCGATTTTATATATCACGTAGAAATGAATGGGCTTGTTTTCATACATGCGACTTTAGTTGTATCTTCGATCCGTTCAAATAACTTTGGTAGGGACTATGTGAGATTCCAAAGTATGTGTGTACTGAAAGTTAATTGGGGCTTTTAGTCTTTTGTTGGTCAAATGGTACGACATGGGAAGTAGGGTGTCCGAGTGGTTTTCTAGTTAATATTATCCTAATCTTAAGTCCAATGTGGGGGGGGGCGAGGGAACGAGGTGGCCGGGCAAGAATCGGGGGTGGATGAACGAAGGGGGGAGGGGGCTGAGAACGACATACAGAGGAGGGGATGATTGTTGGGGGAGAAGTGAAAACAATCTTGATCACAAAGTCGACAATTATCACGTCTACCATTCGTAAAAATTTTTTTTGAAAAATACTTAGACCCAAAAATATACATGAAAATTTTAATAATATAATAAAAAATCGTTATTAGTTTTACTATATTTACAATCCCAACACTTCAAGTTAAAGACAATTTTAGAATCACCTTACCTGTAATATTTTTTTATGATTAAAAACATCAATTCATGGTAAATAAATGAAGGATTCAAAAATTTGGAGTTAATGTTAGGTAAATATTATCCAAGGTCTGTCTCCATGAAGGCTATTTATTAATTTTCTTGTTATTAGTTTGGGCGGATGAGCGTTGTTCCTGATAGATGAAGGTGGATTAGAAAGAAAGGAGGTTTTGCTTAGCATTGTCTTTGTGTTGCATTGTAGTCGGGTGGTGGGGTGGGGGTGTGTTTGAGTGCGGCTATGGCTGTTGAGTAGCCAGAGGTACTCTGATGGCAGGTCCGGATGGGTGGCTTGACTTTTTATTCTTTCTCTTTATTTTTCAGTTTAGGGACTATTATTAAGAATTGGAGTTCCTGTTAGCTGGGTTTTCCACTATCTTCGGTAGATGTAGGCTTGTTGGGTTGTATGTTGGGGTTCTTAATTTGTTGCTATTTATTCTAAATTTAGAAAATATGTAATAAACATTATTTAAACGGTTCTCGGCGTTGCTCCGGCTAAGCGCTTATTTTTCATTCGGTCGTGTGTTCACGTTTTTTAGGAGAGTGCCCTGAGCAACTGACTTCTTCAGGGGTAGACGTTGATCGTTGCAGGGTCGGAGGTTGTGAAAAGGCCTCGTATGAGGAAAAAAATAATTGAATTTTTTGATTGGGTTGGTCCGTGACCTGATTTGATATGTGTTATACACATATGTTGCCTTATTCATGGATCTGAGTTGTGGGGGTGTATTCTCACCTCTTTTGGAGAGTTTCCTTTGGACTTTTAATCCCTGGTATGCCTGGCGTGGTATACGCAGGCGTGAATACTTATCTCCCTTTGACCACTAACAACTTGTTTGATCACCTGTTGTTCGGCGTGTATCCAAAATAACACTTCTTTTGGTGTTTGTACGGGATATGGCTCGGTGCTAAGGTAGGCCTAGTCCTGAGTCCATTGGATGAGATACTGCGATACGGTTTGGTAAATAGAAATTGATTGGCGTCGTCGGTCATTCTTTGTAGGCAATCATCGTTTAGAAATATGTTATTAGAATTCCTTTTAGGAATCAGGCTTCGGATTTCCATCCCCATCCGCCTCGTTAACACAAAAAAACTCCCTATCCACCCAACCCAACAATAGCTCTGATACCATAATTGTATCACCCCGCCCCAAAACGGGCCCGAATGTCACATTAACGGAACCAAAACATATGCAAACGGAAGACTTTACTAATAAAATGGGTTGACATAATTTCACCAATTTCTAAGTAAATACAAAGTCCTAAAATATGGTATGCTAATCCCTGAAGATGGTCCAATATGAGCTCTATGCTATCGTCACTTGTATCCCAAACTTCCCTGGTTACTGCGCGGAGGAAAAGAAATGCGGCTGAGCTAACGCTCAATGAACAGATATAATAATAAAAAGGTAATAAGACAAAAGAATGAATGAAACAATTCACGAGAACCTGCTAAATAAATATCATACTAAATACGAATCAAATGAATAAGAATCAATAACAACAAAGGAATGCCCACGAGCTCAGATAAATGTCTAAACAAGATACATGAATAGACCCTAAACAAATCTAATCATATAGCCACATAATAAGTTGTACACGGGATTTGAAACTCCTGATGTACCAAATATGATATGGGGTGTATAACACACACAACCATTCACCTGAACTGAACGGAACAAAGTACCTAGGATGCATCCATACGCTCCCTGCAAAACAAAGTCATATCCATATACACAAGTACAATGACGAGTATACATACATATGTAAGCTAATAATAATAATAATCAAAGGCCATCATTCAAAAGGGAACACCGTGGACTAATCACACTGCCACAGATAGTGTCATGCTATTGGTTTATCAATGACATGGTCATGGTACCTCCATGACAAGTTCAAATAGCTCGGGCAAAGATTTAAGCAACCTGAACAAGTTACTAATAATTCAATCAAGATAACGGGATCAATTTCATATTCAAACAAAGATCAAAGGAATCATGAATGCGAATATCAAATCAAATAGAATATCAACGAATATCAATGAGTCATGAGTACGGATAGCAAATTAGACGGAATATCAAACGAATCAAAGTAGCTAAAACAAATGACAATCAAGTCATGAGGTGTCCTTACTAAAAAGGACAGAATATCTGTACAAATAACGGAATGAATGAAGCAACACATAAATCATAATAATAGTAAAGAGAAGTAGGTATTAAGAAGATTTTTTATGAACAAATAATGCTTAAAGAGAGAGTAGATATATCCGTACAAATAGTCAACGCAAACGGAAGAACCGTTAATCATAACAATAGTAAAGAGAAGAGGTAAAGAATATCCGTACCTTAACCAATCTCGATTCTTAACAAAGTCCAAACTTTAAATACCATCAAATGATCTACATAAATTAGTTGACTAGTGTGTGTTATAACAAATGATCTAATTTCGTATTATTTGATTTTGTTTGAACGTATAATCACGCTGTCCCCATACACGCCATTCTGTGTGGTAGATTTATTATTCATGGTCGAATTGTCATATAAAAACTCCGGATGATATGATAGTGTAGATTTGTTCACTGCTCCATTCTAGAAGATTAATTACTAAACGAGCGTTTTCTTTTATTGTTAAGTTAATCAACTGTGCATCCAACTTATATTTTATAACTTAGAGATGACACTAAACTGATTAGTTCACACATTTTTTTACCCTTTTCACTCGAGATAATAACAAAACCCATTCATACGACTTGTTTTCTTTTCAATTTGTTAGAGACACACTCATGTTTAGAATTACTAAACGTGTAGAGTTTTCATAAATAATTTAAACTGATTAGCAAATATTAAGACCTAAAAACATGCAGGTCATAGTTTACTAGTAATGGCAATTTCAGTTTATAATTTAATGTAGTATCATTATACTCATGTGTAACATATGATTATCATGCAAATATGGCATAAAAAATTACCTCCGATCTAAACGAGAAAGCTCGAGATCAAAAACGAACACAAGTACGAACATCGGCCTAAACACCATCACTATCTTTAAGGTAAATCTGGTCGACACCCGAACCCAAACATGAGCTCGAACTTCCCGCGAACGAACCAGAAAACTTCTACCCGTTGAACACGAACCAATCAAGGTAAACCCAAGCAGACTCCAGACTGATCATGAGGACCACAAGGATTTTTATGATTATTTATGTATTTTGATCTAGTAAATACCAACAAGTTGCCATACATTGTTTGTAATATTTTATGTTGTGAGTTTGAATTGATGAAGCTATGAGGGACGTGAATTGTATAAATTGTTAACTCGTAACTGATCATCCGAAATGTCAAGGATTGGAGAGATACTCACTTAATAATTCTTTGACTAAATATATTACGTTTTCTTTATTTTTCACACAAATAGTTAGTAACTGATTATGGGGCAATAAATTCGGAGTTTTGGATGTGATCGTTTGACGTTTGTGTTAAAAACTATCTCTTTCCATTATTAAATGGTTTAAATTTACTAATTTCTTAAATGATATTTATTTCTATTTTATGAGGCTTGATTGGTTTCACTGGGAAACAATTTCGTATCATGGGGTGATACTATTGGTACATCTCCCTTGTGGCCCGCTAAATTAGTAACCAAAAGGTACACAATAATGCTGTTTTGTACTCATTTTTTACAGTGAAGCGTAGTTTTTTATCAGCACTCTGTTCCGTAATTTTTACAGTTTCATACTGTTTGGACCTGTTAAACATTTAGATTTTTCGTTTAGTTTTTTCTGTGTCACAGTTTTATTAAAAACATTATTAAATTTATAAAATATAATTAAAATTTAAAAAAAATCAAAAATTCAGATGGTACGTGATGCTCTGGGTGCTCTGGCTTTGGATCATATATTGGTACATGCTCGTCCAACTCCATGAGATCGGGTGCATAAGCAGGTAATTGTGGTTATGCTTGCCCTTGTTGGGCAACCTCCTCGTAAGGGTCCATCTCAAGAAGGTCGCAAGCATTCATTAGTGGAATGCCCCATGATAGTCCATCCGAATCAGAGGACACAGACGTGTAGGTAACTGTAGACGATGCGTTGTCTGATGACATGGCTAATCTGTAACCATAATATAAAATTGTATAAGTATATTATATAAGACGAGCAGTAATATACGTACCGTAATATTAACACGTATATAACCTATGTAAGCACTTAGTATAATCAACTAATGCTAAAATGATGCATGACATGTAAGCATGTATATTAGATGCAATTAGATGCAGCACTACCCATTATAGACAAAGTAAAAACATTTGACCTGGTTCTTTATAACCTTGGCTCTGATACCAATCTGTAACACCTCAAAAATGGGTCACAGCGGAATATGATGTTCTAGGGGTATTACTTCATAGATCAATAGCACAAGATATGAGAATGATCTCTAGAAGAGTCGTTTAAAAACGGATACATTGGATTTCATAAATGGTTTGTTACAAAAGCCCATAGGCTTAAATTGTTCAACTTGAAAAGTAAAGATTTCACAACATAACAATATCCCAAAAGTAATGCACGCAAATCTTTATAGTGATATGACTTCAAAAGACGACCATCCAATGTACCCATGACTTGCACCTTATTGACATGAGAAAACATGTTTAAAACTGTCAACAATAATGTTGGTGAATTT